>JAWPHD010001840.1:0-291879 GCA_037043455.1 Cyrtodaria siliqua | reverse complement strand
TTTTCATTTTGGCATGTAAATCAATAAACTATAATTTCAGCCTAAAATTTATATTACTAAAATCCTGAGCATTAACCAAAACGATAACCTGATTAAAGTCCCCCCACGCGCCCCCCCCCCCCCCCCCCCCCACCCCCCCCCACTCCCCCCTCCTCACACCCCACACACACACACATAACCAAATACTTTTGTTTTTAATTCAAACCGCTGTATTCCATTTATCTCGCCCCTACCCCACTCCCACCACCGCCCCACACCCCACCCCAAATTTAAACCGTTGTATTCCATGTGTACCGTACATTGCTATATTAAGAAAGCTCATTTAATAAGGGGTGTAGCAGGGTTATCCAAAACGTAGTACAAACGATGGCGTTTCGAATAAATTCGAACTATGTCTGCATTACCTTTTTGGATGACCCTCGTACTACGCAAGAAACTTTTAATAAACATGTTAAGAAAAAATGTGTTTAAATAATATAGTATGTGAAATATAGCAGGCTCCCGTAATATTAACCGTTGTTTTGTTACAGGTGCAAATGAAGTCTGCGATAGTAATCATTGTGCTTTTGGGGTTACTTCCGGTCGACATTTTGGCAGACGACTTCCATTTGGAGTATTACACCGATGTGGTTATGGACTGTGATAGTTCTCTGCACAACTTTACAAGCACTTCAGAAATTAGGAGGAGGTACTGGATGCTTCCAAGTAATCTCCTAATAACCGTCAGTGATAATGACGAACATCTGCAAATTGAAGCAGCGAACTTCAGTCTCACAGTTAAACAAATCGATGACGATGATTTTGGAAAATATTTCTGTCTCCTAGTTCGAGAAGATTTTTCTGTAGACCGAATAGCACATGGTTTAAATGTTGACGGAGCATACTTCGGAGATCTGTTAGACAAATATCTTAATAACGCCATGATTGGTGGCATTGCAGCCGGTAGCCTCTTTGTGGTTCTTGCCGGAAGTTGCATCATATGGCACCTCCGGTATCACAAACGAGATGAGAGAAACAAAGCTGTCGATCAGCTGGATAAGACGATTAATGGATATGATTTGAAAGCGTACGACAACGTGGGAGTGGAATCGGATGTGGAGCCTGGTACAAAGACAGGTGCGAATGGTGTGACCGAACTTGACGATAAAATGTAACACTATACATGTAACACTATACATGTTAACGCAACCTGCTCAAAACACCAACTATCTTGAGTCCTGCACCTACTTTAAGAGACCACCGTTTAAATACAATATTGTTTAAATTGAAATGCGTCTCTGTTGAGTGACCACATGTGTTAAGAGACCAAATTTTCCCTTTGATGTTCGCTTAATGCAGGTTGACTGTATATATGCTATATTGATAATATCGATTAGAAGTACATGTTTATAGGATTATAAAAATACAAAAAACAAATATCGTGATGCTTATGCTCTTCATTATTTAACAACGTCCTTGACTGTATTGTGAATGTTTGCAAATCAGAACTAAGCATATACAACATTATATAGTCAATACAAAAATATGTACAATAATAGTGAAACACACGGATGACATGTTGTCGTGTAGTTGTAGTGAGGTGAATGGTTAATTAATACCAAGACATGTCGATTTGTGTTAAAGCATTTTGTGAGTCACATAATTTCAAATATCTGACAATGTGCAAGATATATTCCCATACTTTTAAATATGAATTGTAAGTCAGGATGTTGAATGCTTATAGGGACACGTGATAAGCTTGAAGTGTTTATCAAGAATTGAAAGTAGCGTCTAGCTTTATTAATCCAGTATCATTTTGACTTTAAACAACCTGCTAGCATATAATTAATTGACATTTTCAGTTTTCCTTGTTTTCGTCTTATTTTATCATAATGTTATATATTATTAATATATTATTGGAGCTATATAATCTACAGTTGATAACATGAGAGAAAAAAAGCAATATCCTTTATAATTAATATTAATGGTCGAACAAATGCAGTTATGCAGACTAACTAACGGGACGCCGTGAGTTTTATAAAACTTCAAGATTGCCGGGTGTCCCCTTAAAATAAAACATTTGAAAACAGAAGCTAATTTTTTAAAAAGTTCGAAACTTATACGTACGAAAGTCCTTTGTGTGTATGACGAAGGTTCATAATAATTATTTGTGTCCACCTTACCGATAGCTGATAATGCACTGTGTATCTTCGTCACGTGGTAAGGTAGTTTTATCGCATGGATTTTTAAAACTTTTTTGTATTCTTAGGCAAACAATATTGCACCAGTATGACTTATTTTTATCTAGGCCTATGCATTCGGTCAAACAGCATTTGTTTAGAGATATAAAAAGAAACTAGATTTTAATTTATAGATATCGTGTGTTTATAATTTGTTCGTGACCTAAAACTTATAAGTTTCCGTGGCGAATACTGAATTTCCGAATGCGGTCTTCGGATTCTTCCTCCCCATTTGGAAGTGCCTCGGGTATTATGTAAACAGTATTAATGTTACTGGAATCCACGAGGCAGTTCCGATAATGGCGTGGCATGTATCTGAACATTACCGGAGAAATATACGTATATATTCTTGAAAGCAACTCTGTGTTTGGTGCCTAATATTTAAAATATATATGTTTTTATAAACTGCATTGACATCTGTTATTGTGTTCGTTTAGTGATCTGTGTATGTAACTGGTAATTATTGGAGATACCATCAGACTGGCGTATATATAAAGGTGATCGAGTGGGATTTCCAAGCAGTTGCTATGCTTTAGGTGTTCCTCCTTTCACCATGGACAATGTACCTTGCGACGTTGTTCAGACCCCATAAGCAATATGCCTCTCCTGTCACTAAGGACAATGTACCTATATTACTTCATGAGCGTGGATGGTTGACTTCCTAATTTAACCTGATATTGACCTTTGACCTTTTCACCCCAAAAACAATACGGACAACTCAACATTATACGTCCCGTTTTTCAATTATACAAATAAAATAAAACGTTGACGTTCTCAATGAACCCGAATTGTACAGTTTTTAGGACTGTACATGAATTTCGGAAATTAGTCTTTGAGTACGGTTTTTCAAAATAGCCTAGGTATGTTGTACAAGTAGTCTATTCTATATTAAAATGCAATCTCGGAATAATCAAGAACCAGTCACGTTAGACTGGGAGGCAATGTAAGCCCTTTTGATTAAGGCACATTATAACCAGAAGAAAAGCCAATTGCATTGGAACTACCTCGCAAGTCGCCTTGAATCACTTTCAGTTAAGCTGAACCGATTTGACTGTAAAAGAGCAATGTGATGACACTCATACCATGCATTGCGCATAAATACATTTAGTGCGACCTTTGTACGAGGGCTGGCGTGGCGCAGTTGGTAGCGCGGCGGATTTGTAACCGGAGGCCCCGGGTTCAATCCTCCGTGGTGCCACTGAGTGCCGTCGGTCGTCGGTGTGTTCTTGGGCAAGACACTTTGGGCGGTCCCGTGTCTATCCTCCGAGCACGTTAAAGAACCATCACGGCAGGTTCACGGATTCCAATTCAATGACTGAATACTGAACTTATGACCTTGCATGTTCAGGATAGAATGTGATTTTGGGATACATAATCTGGTTGATATGCATTGCTGTATGAGATCAACTGAAATATCTCGGTATATTCTACATCACGAGCATTGCCGATATATGCATAAACTGATATAGCATATCTTTGAACCCAATTTATATCATTGGCCCTGAAGGTAGGACCTGATTTTAGTGCGCGAATTTCTTAGTGAGAAACTTTATCATCACTGATCCTTTTCAACGTAAGAACGCGAACTAAAAAATACTCATTTCGTATGCAAATATAATGACATTTTAACAAAAATACAAACACCTTTTAGAACGCGATTCACCGCACTGTAGAGAATTGTACCAAGTTTGTTTTTTACTGTTATCTTAACATTTTAAAACGCGTGCATTAACAGTATATCAAGAAAGTGATTGCATACGTGGACCACGTCCATAGAGAAACTATAATACAATCAATTCAGCTTCAAATTCAATTCAGTTCAGATTGTATTGGTTATATATATACAGTATGATACAGATACAAAACAAGTCATATATACTGATAAAAATAAGTTAAGCAAGTAAATTGCATGGCAAATTCATTTGCGCATATTCTAGGCTATGCCTGGCAGAGGTCATTAGCAATATAATTAACCTAATTAGCAGATATTTTGGGCATTGTATTTGAAACGTTATCTGCGAAAAAAATAACAAAATGTTTTAAGCTACCTGCTTTACAGATATTATATACTGAAAGGAAAAAGAAACGCATAATGGGTATTTCCGCTATATATTATATGTATTGCTAATCGAATGGTACAGGGCGACATTAGGCCTATCCTTTCGGAAAGAAGGTTTAAACAGCACCGAACACACCAATGGTTACCCCGTTAAAGTTTCAATATCGACAGAATGCGCATTTGACTCAAGCAGGTGAGCAAACGTAGGCTTTAAACCTTGCAGTCTCTTAACATTAAACACAATACTGAAATTGCTTGACTTTTTCAAGCGAAACTTCAACATGTATGAATTTCGCGAAACAACGTATACTCTGATTAATAGGTCAATACATGACAGAGTTGTCCTTTCTTGAGATATGTCTGGAATATTATGTGAAATTAGGTGTATATAATAGTGTAGTATAGGCACGTTTTTGATTATGCGTTTCTTTTTCCTTTCAGTATATAAAGCGTCATTTGAATTTCGAAAATATTCTGTATAATGTCGTTCTTATTTCAATGTAAAGGGAGGTAATTCCATTTTTTTTAACTTTGGTTCGTTATTGCATTAATATGAAAAAGGCACAGCCTAAATGGGGATTTGTCCAGTTTGAGTAATAAACTTACAATTTCAAACTCTGTAATACTAATCGGATCCTGCTTTTATATGTAAACAAATATTGAGATTCACTAGCCTAATAAATTGGCTCCTATGCAGTTTTTTTTATTATTCTATGTTCTATGTAACTGTAACTCGCCAATACGAAAAAAATGAAAAAATATTAAACGTGTATTTTAACACACTACGAGATTCACGTACATGTGTTCAGTACGGACCATTCGTACAAACTCTGTCAATTTCAGATAAGTCCAGAATCAATCTAGATGTTGCGAAGGTGCGTGACAGTAGGCGGAATGGTCAGGTTCTCAAAGATATCCCAACATACTGTTGTTTTGTTTTATCAAATCTACACCTACATCAATGATGTGCCCCCGCCCCATCCCCATCCCCACCCCATCCACCAACCATCCCCCCAACCCCATCATCACCACCACCCGAATAGTTTTGTTTTTACTTATTTTTTTACATATCTCTGCGTTATGGATTATTTGGATATTAACATTTAAATTTGAACGCAATCATTTACATATAAAACAATTTAGATTAAATTCAGATACACATATGAAATATCGATAAAAAGAAAACTGAAATGAGGTCACAATAAAAAAAAGAGCTAGATTCTCATCCCCTCCCACCCCGAGTTGCCTTTCGACCACACATTTCTTTAAAATGTCAGCATTTTTTAATTAAAACTGATAAAAAATAAAATTTCACAGCTTTTTTTCTGATGGTATATACTGGCTATATAATTTATAATTGTTTGAAAACTCGAATAGTTGAGCTGCGCTGTTCTCCGACATCTCTTTTTTAAACTGCGTATTAAATTCTTACTTAGTGGTGGGGAAAAAAGGACCCAATTCTAATAATATATAAATTACATGTATCATTGTTGGAAATGCTGGAAACTGGAGCCCGATTAAGATTTTTAGTCATTGGTTTACAGTTATCTAAATCAAAAATCCAAAATACTCCTTAAATTAATATGTAATGAGACCATATTTAATCAAATAGTTGATAGCAGTGAAGAGAAAAACATTTTTTTTTTTTAGGGACTTGCCATTGATATTCAGGACTTAATTACACTATTCCTTTCTTCCAAAATGGAATACACAATTAAATCATTTTACTTTTTCGGGAGCTGTTACCATTAGGCCACGGCATCAAACGCTTAACGTTATAATTAAATAGTATTTTCTATGACTCGTGATACCACGCAAGACCTGAATACTGTGAATAGTAGCGTCAATAGTGCTTATTAAACTGCAAAGTCAGTTGAAATTGTTCTATTTAGTCGTATTTATCGATTATTGGTCGATAATTGGTCACTGGCGAGACAGTTAGTCGGTCTGATCTATCCTCATCGATTGCGAAAATTAACGAAAAGGTTCGATGGCATTGATCGTACATAGTCGGACAATTCCGTCATTCTGATGTGATAACGAGATGTTGCGAATGGCACCCAGACAAGGGACATCGCCGAAGAGGCCCGAAATGAAATTACCTTGCCTATCAGCGGAAGTAGCTACTGGTTTCCCGTTCCGACAGCTTGACTTATATATACTTGGCTGAAATCGGAAACCAAAGGGATACTTTTTTTCAAACTCATAGTATGTGGACAAAAGTTGATACCGTTAAGGGCATAGGAACTGGTCACTTTTAATTTTTGCCTTCTATTATTAAATATGAACAAGGCCTCAAAACGGGCAAAGCTAACTATTTTAAAATAGATCTAAACGATGTGATGCAGCAGGATTAGCATAATACTTAGTCTCATTTATTTGGCGTCTTTGGGTGCTTTTTTACATATGGACGTTTATAGATGCACCCTAGTACACTAGTGCAACATGACAAATATATTTCCAACACAGGACGTTATGTAATAAATAAAAATACAGATTTCAAGTCTCTGGATCTCAAATTTCAATTAAACTGAACATTGATAGCCAATACTCATTCACACTGAATGCAATTACCTTAACAATCAAGTCTGTGCCATGTGCAAATTGCAATCATGTGTATCTAGGTCCAGGCTGTCTTTGTTCCAGAATGTTGACATTGTGTATGATATTTCATTTCTGACTTTGTTATGAAGGATGTTTTGATAATGAAAAGATTAGTGACCAATAATCAGGCCTTAATTACACTATTCCTTTCTTCCAAAATGGAATACATAATTAAATCATTAAACCATCAGAAACATCAACACACTCATGAATCACATTTGTCATCCCTTTTCAACCGCAAAATAACCGGGAATCTACCGGGGAATAGTATCACCCGAAGTTTGACGTCATCACTTTATGCGTTTGTGACCACGTGACCCCCCATGCGATAAAATTTTACTTTATTTCGATAACTTCTCCCTTTTTTAACGGTAGGTATTTATATAATGTTATATTTCTGTAATTAAACGTTTCACTTACGCTTAAAATTCAATATAAAGACCGAAAACAAAAAAATAGAAAAAAATAAACGTACGAAATTGACTGGTCTTCCACTTTGTCTACCTAAAACTTTGCACTTCATTTGACGTCTGCTGTCCAGCCTACGTATTGAAAATGGCGGCGCGAAACATGACGAAAAATAAATATCGCATAGTATTTGGGAAAACAAGTAAGTTTCATACTCGCGTTACTGCAAGAGTGCTTCCGTATTTATACAGGAGATGATCGCGAAATTTTGGAAAATGTGGGTGTTCTTTTTCAGAGGTCAAGCAGACGTTCGAAACAATCTCAAATACACGCACACTATATACTAACATGTGCAGAAATGAATTTCCTATCCAACAATACCTTTCTTCTTACGATCCCTTGTAAATTCGCTGAGATATCCGAGTTCAAAGTCACCAAAGTGCAATTTGACCACAGGCAACCGTATTATAGTGGGGATCCCCCCCCCACCCCCCTGCCACTCCCTCCACCCCCCCCCCCCCCCCCCCCCCCCACCCCCACCCCCTTCTTCCGAATAGATGCTGTGTGATCAAATTAAAATAGTTACACTACAAATAGCCGAGAAAAAAAAAATTGGTTTATATTTTGAATATTTATATTAAAGGTTGGAACGTCCGTTAGTACTAATTCCTGCATATAGGCATCGGTTCTCATTCAAATTACAGGTCTAAATGTTATCAATTTGCATAACTTTACGTTATTTATACGTGGACTGAATCACTGTAACATCTACCGAAAACAAAACGAAATTTCCTTCATTAGTTTTTTCTCCAAACGTTCACGAAGTGTTTTACTAACAAGGTGAAGGTCAAGTCGGAAGAGACCAGGTGACAACAGAATAATTTGGTTTCAGCATTTTCCCCATTTATATCCATTGTCAAGGAAATTTAGCACTGCACAATAACGATATCAAGGAAAATGCAATAACAAATACCACTCACTGCGCCGAAATTAACGGACACCCGATTTTCGGTAAAATTCATTTGTTTACATAGGGGACATAGACAAACGACGACCAGGGTCAAATTGCACTTTGGTGACTTTGAACTCGGATATCTCAGCGAATTTACCAGGGATCGTAGGAAGAAAAGGTATTGTTGGATAGGAAATGCATTTCTGCACATGTTAGTATATAGTGTGCGTGTAACTGAGATTGTTTTGAACGTCTGCTTGACCACTGAAAAAGAACACCCAGTCATTTTCCAAAATTTCGCGACGCGATCATCTCCTTATAGACAATTACAATAATAGAAGGCACACATTAAAAGTGACCAGTTCCTGTGGTTAAGGGGATTTCCATCCCCTATAATGACAATGTTAGTATCCATTGATTTTGCGGTTTTTATAACTTGAAACCCAGAACTGTTATTTAGTGACGTTGAACCATGTTCTTTATCATATTGGTATTTTTAAATATGAAATATGCTGTTTTAACAAAATGGAAGAAAACTCTGATACTTACATTGGATCACAACTAATTAGTGAAAGAGAAGATCACCCTATGTCATGCACATGTTTTATAATACTTCACATTATAAAATAGCATTCAATTTCGTTAAGCTAAATGTACACAAGGACTTGCTAAACTCCTGTGGGGGTTGATGCTTGGATATCAGTTATATTAAACATATAAACTGTACTATGCGTAACGAGTATATATGTTCATCACAAGACTAGCGATCAAACTATTCTCAAGGAATCGCTAACCATTTAGTATTTATACCTTTTGAGCTAATTGTTTGATTGTATCACTCGAAATACCAAGCTTAGTTAAATGGAGATTATTTAACTGCTGGGATCGATTATAGAAACATCCTTCACGAGATTTTCACGAACAAGCGTAAGCGAGTGAGTGAAAAAACAAACACACGCCTGCCATCGAGTGAAGGATTTTCATATAATCGATCCACAACAGTTAAATAATCTATTTATTACATTTTTTAATCAGATTATGTATGATTTAATTATTCGCTTTATTTAGCGTTATCGAAGGATGACGTCAACGGATGACGCCGACGTCACCAACCACGTTATTAGAGTCACAAACGTCGCAGTTAGTTATTTTTGTGTTCGGAGTTAGTTATTAATTAGTTATTAATATTTAGTGATTATGAATATTCTTCCACTGAAAAATCCCAATCTTTCACCCATAGAAATGTAATAAAGTAACTTAATCCGTTTCCAAGTTACAGAACGAGCAATATCCCGTTAACAGACAGACATGCGGGCAGCCGGCCAGTCCGACAAACCCCCTGGGAAATCGCTATATCCCACAAACGTTGATGTCGGGGAATAACAACTGGATGAACCCACGATATACCGTATTTTTGTCTTAAAGCTACACTGTCCCTATTTTAACAGGTTATAACTCATGAATATGAATGAGTCACGTGTGAAGTAGTTTCAAATCGACGAACACCCTCAAAGTCTGTATATAAGCTGAGATCGATGCGTAAAATTTCATTGAGGTAGCGCCGTGGTGTTATGGTTAGCATTGTGGCTTAGTAACCCAGGGATCGCGCGTTCAATCCCAGCCAGGACCGAATTTGGGTTAATTATCGAAATATTTCAAAAGTATTTCCTATCTTACCAGTCCTTCGGATGAGACTTTAAACCTAGGTCTGCTCGCTAAAATGCTTAGTGCAATACAGCGAGGATAAATAAACGCTTATACGCACGTACAATTTCACAGTTTTATTTAGCCTCCGTACAGGTAAAATCTCAAGACAACGACAGTTCTTAAAAACTAGTTACGACATTGACAACCAACATCTTGAAGAGGTTCAGCACCATCCCTACCTTGGTGTCGAGTTTACATCAAACTTAACGTGGAAGACCCACATCAGCAATATAACAGGCAGAGCAAATACGATTTTAAATCTACTTAGAAGACATTTATACGGATGCAGTCAAGAAGTAAAAACAAGTGCATTCACATCACTTGTTCGTCCTCACCTAGAATACTCGTCATCAGTTTGGGACCCGTATTTTAAACAAGACATTCAAATCCTAGAAAAGGTACAATGCAAGGGAGCTCGCTTCGTTACTGGTAACTATTCCCCATATGAAATTGTAACAGTAATGCTTGACAATCTCAGCTGGCCATCATTACAGCAAAGAAGAAAGAACAAGCGACTAGTAACCTTCTTCAAATCATATAACAACATGATACCAGTTACCATCCCCGAGAATGTAATGCCATCCACTGGACGCACAAGAACACACGACGCAGCCTTCATCCAGTTACGTACTAACTATGAGCAGTACAAAAACAGCTTCATCCCTCGAACTATTCGAGACTGGAATGCATTACCCCCGGACCTAGTGCATTCCTGCTCTGTAGACGTGTTCAGCACTCGTCTACAGACATACACGGCGTAGACAAACAACACGACGGGTTTTTAATGATTTTAATTGTTCAATACCCATTTTTTAACCATTGTGATGATGTCACTTGCCCGTGATGCTTTACGCCCTGGGCAGTACTATAGTAGAAGTAGAAGTAACATCGATAAATATACGGCTTCAGAATATGTGATAAAATATAGTTGCCCGGAACGGGATTTGAACCATAGCCTTGCACTTGTAAGTTTTGACATATGTACGCTGAACTACTAGACTACGGCTATTTATTGGTATGTTGTAGCATTTTTAACACTGAATAAGCAATATGTAATGAATAGCGCACACACGAACTCATCAAGCGCTAAATAACAAGTCGAAATATGGTTGTTTGAAGGCGAAGTATTAGTTTCATATTGATAACATACACTATTACACCAGGCAATGTTAATTTACAAGATGCACTATATATTTATTGATCCGTCTTGAGTTACGTTCAAATATGTTAAGTTATTTTGCCTTATAATAAATGGTAGTTAGTATACTATTTTCTCATATAGCGTTACAGTATATAATATATATACAGTGTATAGAGCACTTGACTTATAATCAAAAGGTCGTGTGTTCGAGCCCCGAAAGATGCTAACTTTTTTTCTGTAAAAATTACTGTTACCTGTGTATAGGTACGATGAGCACTGGTCGATGTCTATACAGTAAATTATTTCCAGCGCTATATTTGCTCGCTTAAATAGCCGATTTCGACATGACCTGGTGAACATGAAGTGTAATTACAAATAAGGACACGGCTACAAAAAAATAGATTGATATAGAGACTCTGTAGCTTTAAGTTTGAAGCGTAGGCGGTTTAGAGTATGATGAGTCATCGCACTGTTTAACGTCCCTATCTCGCCATCAAAGGCAAATGTAACAACAGGTGTAAACCGTTTCTAAACCTAGCGACAATTTTGCCGTTGTTCCTTTAGTTTGAAAACATCATTGCGTGCATAATTTATTGAAAAGCTCTTGCTGTGACACCTATATATTTCGCGTTTTTTTTTTCACACTACAAATTCCAATTTAATGACAACACTTAGTTGTTGTAAATTACCTACATGCATTTGACTTGTTTCCTTTTCTTATCACACACAAGGTCATCGTAAATAGTGTATTCTCTTAAATTGCTACACATCGTAGTAATACAGACATTTGTTTGACCAGACATCCGTTATGTCAATGTTTGATAGGGAGTTTGCATGTGACATTGCTGCGTAGTTTTGTTTATATTTTATCAAAAACTGCTGTTTAACTGATGAGTGCGTATGCACCAGCGACTAGTCGAACATTTGGACGTTTGGATAAAGGAGCTATAAAGAGTGAAGGTCTGCAAGGTAATAGTTCTTAACATTATTCTCTTCTTCCGACGAAGCGTCTCTGTGGCCGAATGGTAAACCTTCGCCTGTCACCGCAGCGGGTTCAAATCCCACTGGCAGTTCGACTTGTAAGTGAGGAATTGTCGATTCTTACGGATTGCAGGAGGTGTACAGTACTGGTTCTACCCAGGAAAAGTGGGTGGTCGGCCTCCACCACAAAAAATCGACCGTCATATATAACCTTACATGTGTTGAACATTACCATACAAACAAATCTTCTTCCGACGTAAGAGTCGAGTTATTCGCAGAATGTACGTTATTCCTGTAAAGTTGATTCTACACATTTGCTTTTATCGAAAACTAGCATACTTTATTATGGATTGAGGGGACAGTGTTTTAAAGTGTTCATAACTAAAAGAAGATGAAGTGTATTTATCCTTATACCAGTTCTACTGGGGTTGATGCACTTACTCTCATATCATCACGAAAAGTCGTCGCAATATTACCACAGTAGCAGCAGCATTTTATACATACTAGCTTATATATCTTTTAATATCAACAGTTTTTGTCAAAATAATTGGCTAAATGTCATATAGAAATTCTTTTGTTTTAATTCTTAATTTACATATCAATATAATGCATTTATGAATAATTATCCCATTGCTCAGGGCGCTTGTTTTAGTCAAAGGTGTTCAGTTTATATGAGACATTTTAATAATACGTACATGCATTATATATCAATACAACTGGACGTGTTTGAGAGGGGGGTGGGGGGGAGGTGGAGGGGAGGGGGGTTGGGGGGATGTTTTAAAGGCAAATGTTTTTTGGTGGAGCTTTACCCATGTACATTCCTTGGTGCTGGGAAAGCCGAAAATTAAGAAATCTCAAATAACTTCCGTTTGCCTTAATAGTTTGCTATAACACGTTCAGAGTGTCTTAATTTACATATATCAAACACATTAAACCCATTTTGGAATAAGATGTCGAGAGAAAAAAGAGGAAAAATCATATTGTTTTTGCAATGAAATCGCAGTATCAGAAACAACTTTCGCCCGTGAAAGTTTTATTTCTCAACCGATTTTTAAAAGTAAGATATTTTTATTTAAATTTACTAAAAATGTCTGATCACTGATATACATCTTATTTAGGTACTAGTTGAATTTTGTCTTAAAAGTAAAAAAAAATCCTTGCCTGAAACAAGTGCCCCAAAAAGTAAGTCAAACCATGTGAGATGCTACTGTTTTTTTTTGACACAATATTTATGTTTTTTTGCAGATGGAGTTTAGCAGGACCTGGCTTCTTTATCTAACCATAACAAGTGCAGGGTTCGTAAATCTTGCTAATGGTACACAGGTCATCTATGAGCCCAATGGTCATGCTGAATATTACGAACAAGTAGACATTGATTGTAAACCATTTGGGAATCAATCAAACGAAGAAATACTGTCTGTATATTTCTGGATTTTACCGTCAGGTGACATCATACGACAAGATCTCCAACAAACTGATAAACATATTGTATTAAAGGATAATGGATTTGTTCTATCAATTGATCAACTTGATGATAACGATTTTGGAAAGTATTATTGCATTTGTAGGACAGTCTTTAATGACATAGACGTCATCAAGAGAGGTGTTAACATCGATGGACCATATTATGGTCCGGAATTCACCGATCGGATGAAGCACAGTGCAATAGTCGGTGGTATAGCAGCTGGTGGAATGTTAGTAGTTCTAATAAGCATGTGGATAATTTGTACACGCTGTGGAATTTGCAACGTGAAGAAACAGCAAGGCGATGTAGAGAATGCAAGTGAACAGACTAACGACACTAAAGCAGACATCCATATGACAACGATCGGCGACAGTATATACTACATGGCAGACGGGGTGCCTGTTCCGGATTCCGGACAAAATCACAACATAAGCATCGATTTAAATCACGATGAAAGATTTCTCTCTACTGAATCTGGACACTATCAATCCATTGGAAGTTTAGAAAGAAACATGAAGCCGTGGAATGAAAACGACATGAACGAAAGTTTTGGTGTATTAAATCCTGGTTTCAATGACGGTCTTAGAGTGAAGAGTCCCACTGAAATACATGCAAACAACGTACGAATGGTTCATTCTCTAACATCTTCTGAAGACAAAGTGATTTCTAAAGATGAAACAGATTCAGTTTTTGACTCGTCGTCTCTAGGAGAAAATGCCACGCATAATGACGTCTCTGTCGATCAAGACATCGCCGTCGATCAAGACACCGCCGTGACAAGTGAGGAACCCGTTTATTCCATAGCAAGTCCACGACATCGTTCAGATATGGAGGCAGTTACGATTGTTCATGGAGAGGTGATTATTGAATCTACAGGTACTTCAGTTGTTATAACAACAGCAACCTCTCCCATTACCCAAAGCAATGCAGTAACAACCGCTCACTCGACGTTGCCATCGGGAATTGAGAATGAAACTAAACCGGCACCTGAACAGGCGAACGGAACAAACGAAGCAAACGAGGCAGGAACTGACCATGGTAGCGAATTAGCTATTGCACAGGCTGATGACGTAAACGTCAATACCGCGAATGACCGCTTTGAAAACGAACTAAGTAAAGCATTGTTGCGTAAATCAGAGAAAATCGACACCGGTGAAAAAGAAAAGGACAAGGTAGCGCCATCTAGCGACAGTGGGGGGTCTTCACCGATGCATATAGACGAAGAAACTATTTCCAACTATCACAATGTTCTTGCAAATCTCATGGCTAGCCACGTAAAGAAGAGCGATAATTGTGACGATATGACAACAGACACCAACGCACGAGACCTGGATGAAGCTGCCGAGAGAACGGTTGACGAGGAAGTTCATCTCTAAGTTTAGATAATCTGGACTTGAATTCATTCTTGAGAATATTCTTAGACTTAAGCGCAAGTATGCAAATTAAAATCACAAGTATTTCTAAAAGGTTAAAGGATAAATGTTCATGACAAGCTGCTATGTATACATATGATACATACTTATAAATAGCAACTCCATACGAGTGTTTATCTTTGAAGGTCTTGTGAATATTTGTGAACGAAATTTGAGTACTAGGGCTCAAGTCTAAGAATTGTTTGAAGAATGGTTGGTGAATTCCAGACCAGATGGTGTTGTAAATAGTGAAAGAGGCTTTAAATTTATGACAAAATGGTCACGGTTATCAAATTGTGATCACAACATTTTAAAGCACGAATGATATTAAGTTGTGGGTTTTTTTTATATCCAGTGATATTATTATGAACTGTTTTAAAATTCAAATCGTCATTGCTATGCAGTTTTTATATGTAAATGTATATCCGCTTAAGTAAAATGTAAAATAAATGCTGAGGTAAAAGTTCGATCATTGATATTGGAATTATTTTCAACACGTTTACGTTTCCGTCCTGACTGCATCGGTTGTCATTACTGAAAGAAAAAACGTGTGTTTTGTTTCTATTGTAGACTCTGTTAATACAACTGTAGAACATGTCTAACATAACTTGTAAATTAGAGTACTTCTAAAGTCTGTAAAATATAAGAGTGGCAAACTGACACAATATACGTGCGTCATATGTATGGAATTTCTATTTATAGTGTTACTGAACTTGGTCGAGATATATTGCCCAGAAAATTGTCCCAAAGGTTCATCAATATTGGATTATAAATGTTTAATGTACATCGAGTAACCCTTTAATTTTAAAAAAAATCGAAGGGCTATAACTCCGGCATTATATGTGCAATCCGACTAGTTATCGAACGAACTTGACAGCGATATTATGCCCCTATGTTTCATCGAGATTGGATTATAAATGTCGAAGTTACTATATATCTGGTTATCAAACTACGCCTAAATATTGTTGCCATAAATATTGTTCTAAAGTTTCATCAAGATTGGATTATAAATGTTCAAATTATTGAGCGGAAAGGGCAAACATCGTCAATTTTCAAGAATCAAAGTGCAATAACTTTGGAATTATAGATAATATCTGGCTGGTTATCAAACTTGGACGATATATTGTTGCCATAAACATTGTGTTTTAGTTTCATCAAGATTGGATTATAAATGTTTAAGTTATTGAGCGGAAACCGAAAAAATCTTCAATTGTCAAAAATAAAAGGACAATAACTCTGGAATTATAGGCGCGATCTGGCTGGTTATCGAAATTGGCCGAGATATTGATGCTGTAAATATTGTTCCCAAGAACCATTAAGATTGTATTATAAATGTGTAAGCTATTAAGCGGAAACTGCAAAAATCATAATTTCTCGCAAATCAAAGAGCCATCACCCCATCGAATTTGGCAGAGATATTATTGCCACAAACATTGTCCCCAAGTTTCATCAAGATTTGATTATAAACGTTTAAATTATTGCACGGAAACTGCATTCTTTAACAATCACATTCATAAATCTTGTATTATATGTGCGATCTGGCTGGTTATCCAACATGGTCAAGAAAAGGTGGCCATTAACATTGTCCATGAATAATAAGTCAATTCGTGCAAACGTTCTATTTTAAATGAACGGAAACCAATCCTTCCTGCCACCCACCCGTCTGTAAAACCGTCCACCTCGAAGCCCGCCCTAGGTTAAAACATAATACGTGTTGTTGTTGTTGTTGTGCGTGCGTGCGTGCGTGCGTGCGTGCGTGCGTACGAATTGAAAATATTTATCCATCAGTGAGAAACTATAAATTGTAATTTCCTTCGATTCCACTGGAAAATTAATTTATGAAAGAATGAATTCGGCTATATGGAGTCTGTGGTGTGGAAGACGACATCGATATGCATAACTAGGCTTGGTACAGATCATTCCTGCCAAGTTTCACTGAAATCCAGCCAGGGATTCAGGAAAACTAGTCTGGATAAAGTTTGTGTATAAGGGGCCATAACTCTGTCAAAAATCATTCAACTGGAATACGGCGCTGATATGCACAACTAGGCTTGGCACTGATCATCCCTGCAAAGTTTCGTTGAAATTTGGCCATGAGTTCAGGAAAACTAGTCCGAACAAAGTTTGTGTACTAAAACGTTTACAGTGCCATAACTCCACCAAAAATCATTCAACCGTAACAGGGCGTTGATATGCACAACTAGGTTTGATACTTTCGTTGAAATCCCGCCAATTGAAGGCCCTGTAGTCTTAACGAGGCAAAGTACAACATTTTTAACTCAATCAAGGGCCATAACTCTAGTATTACTAAACAAATTTGGCTGGTTGTCGAACTTGTCTAAGCTTCCATCGATATTGGCAACCGGGTAAAGTTTGGCAAATATCGGATGAAAAATGAAAGCCCTAGCAGCTTAACGAGGAAAAATACAGCATTTTGCAGATAAACAAGGGCCAAAACAAGGTGTTACTGATCCGATGTGGTTGTTTTTCAATTTTTTCTAAACTTTCATTGATATTAACAATCTATGCAAGTTTGGTAACGATCAAATAATAAACGAAGATGCCAGAGTGTTCACAAGGCAGAATATGATATTTTTCAGCAAATCATGAGCCGTAACTCTGGTATTACAGATCCGATCCGATCTGGCTGGTTTTCAAACTTATCCAAGCTTTAATTGATATTAACAATCTTTGCAAGTTTGCTAAAGATCAATAAAATGAAGGTGCCAGAGTGGTCACAAGGAAAAAATGGCATTTTTCAGTAAAACAAGGGCCATAACTCTGGTGTTATTGATACAATCTGGTTGGTTTGCGAACTCACTAATATTAACAATCTTTGCAAGTTTGGTAAAGATCAAATAATAAATGAAGGTGCTAGAGTGTTCACAAGGCAGAATATGGCATTTTCTCAGCAAATCAAGAGCCATAACTCTAGTGAAACTAATCCGATCTGGTTGGTTTTCGAACTTGTCCGAGCTTTTATTGATATTAATAATCAGACAAAATTTGATAAAGATCAAATAATAAATGAAGGTGCTAGAGTGTTCATAAGGCAAAATATAGCATTTTTCGTTAATTCAAGGGCCATAACTCTGGTGTTACTAAACTGATCTGGCCGGTTCTCAAACTCATCCAAGCTCTCATTAATATAAAGACTTTGGCCCAAGTTTGGTAAAGATCGCATGACAGTCTGTAGAGTGTTCAAAAGGCAAAATACAGCATTTTTTGTCAATTCAAGGGCAATAACACTAGTTTTACTAATCGGATCTGGGTTTTCGAACTCATCCGAGCTCTCAATAATAACTTTGGCCAAGTTTGGTTAAGACTGCATGAAAAATGAAGGGACTAGAGTGTTCACAAGTTAACAGTTAACGGATGACGGACGGACGCCAGACGACGGACCACACGTCATCTGGCCTAAAAACCACTAATGGGACTGTAATAAAAGACCATACAATGATAAAGGGCAATGAGAGGAAGTACAGAGCACAATAGCCACAACTCTATCTTAATCAAATTATAGTTATTGCCCGTTGGAATTTTATACATCTATACGTTTATATAATTCCTGTGCGGAGCATAACTCAAAAACTACTAATGGTACTGCAATGAAACCTCAAACAATGAAAATGACAGAAATTACAGATTATAGTTGTTGCCCTTTGTAATTGTATACTCGGAGCACATTAAGTCAAAAGCTACTAACGGAACTGCAAATTGAATACTGCTGGGTGATACAAGGCCGTACGATAAAGTGAGGATACATTTCGGTAAGCATCCATCGGTTCTATACATTTTCTTGTTTTAAACATCATTAATCCTAGATAAGGTTGTTCTTTTCAAAGAACGTTGTCATACAGATCAATTTTGCCTGCTTATTTATAGCAATACAAGCTCAAAAAAGTTTGAAAACCAACCAGATCGGATTAGTTTCACTAGAGTTATGTCCCTTGGTTTGCTGAAAAAATGCCATATCCTGGCTTGGGAACACTCAAGCACCTTCATTTATTATTTGATCTTTACCAAATTTGCAAAGACTGTTAATATCAGTGAAAGCTCGGAGAAGTTCGCAAACCAGTCATATTTGATCAGTACCACCAGAGTTATGGCGCTTGTTTTACTGAAAAATGTCTTTTCACCCCCCTTGTGAACACTCTAGCACCTTCATTTATTATTTGATCGTTACCAAACTGCCACAGATTATTACTACCTGCTGTTACTAAAATAAGAAATAAACATATCATCTTCAAACATGCTGCTTTCTTACAATGTATACGCTCGTCTTTAGATGTCACATGATGTTGTGGAGTTGTCCGTCTGTCTGTCAACTTTTAGCCGACAAGTGAGTGTGGCTAATAACTTTGAAACTTATTTAAATCGTTGGCATAATTAATCCCACGAATACACATGTGCATACCCGGAGGAATACACATCTCAGATTCATACATGTTGACGCATTATCCTTTAATCATGTTTAATCTGAAACTAAACCTTAACTCATTACGTCTTCGAAGGAAGGCAGCTTCAACATTAATAACAGTGAGAGAGTGTGTCATGTGCAAAAAGACATGTCGATACCTCAAAGGTCGAGGTTACAAGTCAAAGTTATGTCTCATCCATAACGCTGAAAGTACTGACTGGACATTTATGAAACTACACACATGTTAATTACAATGAGACGATATGTCACACGCAAGAATTAGGTTTAGTGACCTAAGGTCACGCTCAGAGGTCAAAGAGCAAATGCATCAAACTTGTATATTTACGATAACTCTAAAATTACATCACAGAATTCCATCAAACTAGAATAAATGTTTAGCATGATCAGGTGTGTTGTGCTTATAATTCTCTAAGTAAAGGTCATGTTCGTATGTAATGTCATACCCTGGATTAGGTCAGCATTTGAACGTCGTTACAATTGACATCTCCGACTGACTGTAGTGTTGAGGAAGGCACGAACTCTACGTCACGTGACGGGACTAATCCCTGATTCAAATTAATCCGCAACTGAATATCTTACTGTGTATCTCTTGTTTCCCTACATATATATTATAAGAATCTTTCATGGGTATCCGGTGAAGATAGGGAATTCCAACCCGAGGTATAAGTGTTGTTATCGGAACCGAGGCTCTGCCGATGTTCCGCGGAACCGAGGCTCTGCCGATGTTCCGATTAAAACACTTATACCGAGAGTTGGAATTCCTTATCTGAATCAAATACGCATGATAGATTCCTTTTCTTGCATATCAGAGACATGTTGTGCGTAGACGCCGCCAGCTACTAACGTTTTGCATGTTTTCCTACGTGCCGGATGTTGGTGCGCGCGTGACTTTTATCTTTACCCATAAAGATAAGACTTTCCATCTCCCATGTAAAACGTGGATAGCCTTATCCGGTGTGCAAGAAAAATACATCTACACATTCACTCAAAGATCCTACAGTGTACCATAATACTGTCAGATTTCAACTGAACGAGATTAAAGTTGGAAGAAAGTTACGATCATGATGCAGAGATGCTCGATAACATGTTATCTGTTCGGAAAAGCCTCCCTCATTGACACAACAAGTAACAAAATCTTGATAGGCGGTGATATGAATCTTGGAAATGCTAGAATTTGCAAATTACCTTAAGTCTGACACAATTATGCACCTATCAATATTTTGCCCCAGGGGGGGGGGGGGGGGGGAGGGGGGGGCGGCGGGCAGACCCAGGGGAATTAGACAATCCTTTCTTTTTGGGGTCTAATTCCCCACCCTAGAGCCAATAATTTTGTCTAAATCCCCATAGTGGGAGATGTTGTGAATCAAATGCCCCGGGGGTGAAGCAAGCTAGCGCCAATATTGCCAGTTTAGCATTTTTCCACCATGAACTGGCTACAAATCAGCCAAAACAATGTCAGCAATTCGACAGTTTAACCAATGGTTTATGGAGAAAAACCTAGCATCAATTTAATACTTTAGTATTCTGATAGAAAGCAATGAAGGTAAAAAGTTACAGCACGCTGTAAATTTCATATTTTATTTTGTTTTTTTACATAACAAATTCACTAAACATCCGCCTCTTTCTCTTCCGCCCAAATCTTGACAGTTCAACAACAATATCTGAAATATAGATTACTTAATTAAGTCTATGAATAATGCAGACTTTGTTACATGGGATAGATGCCTACATATTTTTGGAAATCAATTACATAAGGCTTAAAAACATTTTTTCTATTTTCGTAACAAATTCGTCTATCTTCCTTTGATTGGGACCGTGAAGGTCATCGCGAAAACACACGACAATAGAATGGCATTACGAAGAAAATACATATACGTCAACAGAAATGAATAAGAACATTTCCTGTATACCTTTAAATATCTTAGTATCTTAGACAGGTCTGGGGATATTACCCCAACCCAATCACACATGTCTTGGACAGAAAAATGTGATTTAAACGCTTCCATTTTTTTCAAAATTTCCGCCATTTTGTTAATACAAATGGTTTGTCTAAATCCCGGGTAATGAGTCGTAAAATCCGGCCAGTCTATTTCCCGGGACCCGGAATAATTCGGCGTGTCAAACTCCCGCCTATCGGGGACCGTCTTCTTGTCTAAAGTCCCCTGTATGCCCGCCGCCCCCCCCCCCCCCCCCCCCTGGGGCAAAATATTGATAGGTGCATTAATACATGAAGCTACTCGGGTCACCGAAACCACTAGCAATTGTCTAGACCTCATGCTTGTCAGTAACTCATCTTTAGTCGAGAATGTCAGTTATACCAGGCTTCAGTGATCATTGTATTCCCTTTCCGGACATGATTTCAAACGCCAGCTTAAAAGAAAAAAGAAAAATATTCTAGTTTGATAAGGCAGAATGGTCAAAACTTAGGGCTGGCATACACACCTGTGGGTTAGGTTTGCTCACACAAATTGACAACTTGACCGTACAAGATCTATTGGATAGATTTAAATCAAGCCTAAATGAAGAAACTGAAGAAAAAGAGAGACAGGCTCTATACAAACATGAATAAGAATAAAACAATAATTGTCATTAATAAACTTAAAAAGATAAAAAGTCTCATTCAAAAGAAATCTAGAAGTTCCTACTAGGACTACATGAACAACATAATATGTGACCCACCTGAAAATAAATACGGTACCACAAAGAAATTTTGGGGCTTTATTAAGAGCCTAAAAAATGACTCATGTGGTGTTGCTCCTTTGAGGGAAAATGGGACCTTAAAATCAAATGCCGGAGATAAGGCAGAAATACTTAATCGCCAATTCTCATCAGTTTTCACTAAAAATGACAACTCTGATATACCAGATCTTGGACCGAGTCCCTCTCTAAACATGCCTAACATACACGTTACAGAGGGTGTGGTGAGAAAACTGCTTCTGAACCACCATTCAGCGGACCCTCATTCAGCGGACCCTCATGCTGTAATACCCAGTGTACCCAAAGAGTGCGCCCAAGAAATTTCACCCATACTTACTGCAATTTTCAACAAGTCCCTGGAAACTGGACATGTTCCATCAGACTGGAGCCAGGCAAATGTTGCTCCAATTTTCAAAAAGGGTGAAAAAATCAATGCCAGCTATTACAGGCCAGTTTCCCTCACTTGCATTGCTTGTAACCTTCTCGAGCATATTGTAGTTACTAATATGCTCGACCACTTAGATCAACACAGTATCTTAGTAGACAACCAACATGGTTTTCGTGCCCGGAAATCTTGCGAAACCCAGCAAGTGGGCTTCATACACGACCTTGTACAGTCATTGCAGAAGGGGCAGATGGACGTCGCCATCATGGATTTTAGTAAGGCATTTGATGTAATCCACCATGGCAGACTACTGTACAAGGCATCAGAGGAGACACAAATCGCTGGATTGAGGCATTTCTGAGCAACCGAACCCAGCAAGTTGTGGTTGATGGTGCAACCTCCAGCAAGGCAACCGTAGAATCGGGCGTTCCCCAGGGTTTCATTCTAGGACCTCTTCTATTTCTGTTATATATAAACGACCTGCCGACAGCTGTTAGTTCCTGTGCACTACACTATAGCAGAAAGCTCTGGACAGCCTAGACAGCCTAGACCACTGGGAACAGAGATGGAAGATGTCCTTCAACATTGACAAATGCCACTTCATGCACATTACAAGATCACGAACAACTATCAACACTACGTATACACTTCATAATCAAACACTATCAATAGTAAACCAAGCTACATATCTAGGGGTGGAATTCGCGTCAGACTTATCATGGTCCCCACAGGTCAACAGAGTCACAAATAAAACTAGCCAAAGACTTGGATTCCTAAAGCGCAATCAGTCCCGAAACTAAACAAGCAGCCTACTGCTCCATAGTCCGACCAATCCTCGAATACAGTTCATCTCTATGGGATCCGTATCATATCAAGGATATACATAAACTTGAAGGGGTACAATGGAGAGCAGCTAGGTTTGTGTGCAACAACTATTCCAAGGCTCCAGGCACAGTTACCAATCTACTATCAAACTTGAAATGGGACTCTCTTGAACACAGAAGGCAAACCAGCAGTCGTCTTTCTCTTTTCTACAAATATATATACACTGAACAAAATTGCTAAGTATCAACTTTTGTATCTTAACTACTTTTTCTTATTTTAAATATTTTTAGAATAGATATATAATAAGTATTTTGTTTTGACCCATAGTTTGTAAAACATTTATTTTTTGTTTAAATTGTTACATCTTTTGAGAGTAACCCTCCCTTTATATGAAACATAAAACACATAACATGAGCCAAAGATCGCTTAAAGATATAAAATTCTTAAAATTGGTATGAAATAATAGAAAGAAACATAAAAAATTGACCCATTTATCGCAGATTTTCCGTCTATAAAAAAATGAAATATGGATAATCTTAAATTAACTCCCTTTACATTAAATATTGTTTGAAATTCAAGTAACTGCAATTCAGCGTTAACATTAAATATTTCGAAAATTTCTTTTGCAAACGCATTTGTAGTGGTAATGCTTGTAAAACATAATTTTAACTGACATATTTTAGAATTAGGAACATCGAAAGCTTCACTAGTTCGAAGTACTTAATAAAATCCTATATACCTAGTTGTATAAGTGTTATAACTTATTTCGAAGAAAACACATTGACTTAAAAGTTTTAAAATATGTTCATGCAATCAGAGCAGACGATTTACACTCGTTATTTTGCATTTTAACCGTATCTCTAATCAAGCTCAAAACACACAATGAGATTATTATTGACATATTCTTAGGTTGATACTTAGCAATTTGATTTAGTATATATATATACCCGTCAAACCAGACACTATCATCGTCTAGCCTATCAAAAACCCATCACCACAGTTGACTATTACAAATATTCATACTTTCCTCTCACAATTACAGCTTGGAATTCCCTGCCATTCCATGTAGTCAGTTCTGACTCGGTCCTTAGATTTAAGTCATAGCCATTCCCATAGTAAATTATATACTATCCTCTTATATGTTTTAACCTGCACAGCTAATATTCTTGTCTTCACGGTGTCTTGAACATTTCTATAGGCAAATATTTATAATCTTAATTGATTCTTTGCCATTATTGTAAAAGAAGAAAGAAGAAGAAAAGCAATATCCCATCCTCTCAAAATTATAGTATCTATGAGCGTAAATAGAAAATTTTAATTATGCACGGTGGGGTCTAAATCTTTAAAGTAAACGTTGCACATTTAGCTTCAAAATCGTTCGGATATATCTAAATAGTAAGCATATAATTTAAATCGTATGGATAAAATTGTATTTTAATCGTGAGGATATACTTTAAAATTGTATTTTAATCGTGAGGATATACTTTAAATACTTTAAACAACGGAAATGGCGGTGGATTGGCCACAAACTCCGGAAAGAGTAGTGTCAGTTTTTTTAAATCATGTCGATTTATTAAAATATGGTGCAGTCCATTATGTTAAATAGTGAAGAAAAAAAACATGTTTTTGAGCTAAATAGTTTTGTTACAAACGGCGGCCCATGTAGAACAAGTTGGAATATGTTGACACTGCATGTATTCATTTTGAACAGAACTGACTAAATATGATCTCATCATTAAATGGGGTGTTAAGTTAAATATTATGCAGAATTCATACTGTAAATTAAAATTTAGTAGAAGGGTCACAGAAAGCATTTGAGTTTCCCTTTTCTTTAAATATTGTTTTAATACAGTTTATTTTTTTCGTCAAAACATTTAAGTACCGTGATACCATAGAACACCATGCTACTATTATTGGCGGCGCGTCTTGAGCGCTTAGCGTATATTTGTATTTGCTTTTTGATGCCGCATGGAGAAGCACGTGGCATATGGAGGAGCACGTGATTAAAACTATTGTGGGTAAGAGACTGGCCAAAATGTTGGGGTAAAAGACTGGCCATAAGATCGTGTTGTATTGAAATTGGCGCTATGTCGTAGGTTAGGTAACTATTACAGCTAGAATTTTGAAACTTTATACAGTTGTTCTACATCATAACATGGCCCAACATATCAGGTTTCATAACTCTGTGCTGCTTTCTGCAAAAAGTATGCCCCTTTTTTAACTTAGTATATTGGTTAAGTTTTCCGTTAAGGTCCACTTTTTAGCTAGTTAGTTTTGGAAAGAAATACGACTTATTGTCATCCCTTGATCGTCGTTTGCGTATCTGGTTAAGTTTTGTGCACTTCATTCAATAACTATAACAGATACAGCTTTGAAATTTTGCTTGAGCATGCTATTTCCTGACGCAGGCCATGCAATACCGGATTCCATCCAGAAAAATCTCATGATCAATCCTACGTGGCACACATCTGTGACAAAAATCAGTGTCAAACATTCAAAAACCCAAACTGTATGATATCTTACCACTATAAACCAATTCTTCCGAACACATGTCCACCTATCCCAGCCATTTGTCATAGTACACATTTCACTGACCATATCAGCTTCTTTTTTTATACATTTTTGCTTAATTCAAACTACCTCAACATTCTAAAAATCTTCATAACATTCTAGAAATATATATCATCAGCAATTAATGAAAACACTTACATATGTTTTAATTATGTGCCTTTGTCCTCAAGTTAATGTGCATAGATCCGCTCTGTCAATCAAACATACATGTATATCTGACCATGCCAGTTGACCAATTAAAATCACATGAGGTATTTACCCCGTCATGCTGTCCCACAAACAAACATTTTATACAATAGAACACATGGTAATGTTTGAGGCCAAAATTGAGCTTGGACAATGGTGGGCGGGGTTTATCGATTTGTACGTAGTATTGCTTACTGATGCCATATAACTTTTTATACCTTTAAAAACATTTCTACATTTTTGTTGTTATATAATAAAAATTTGCAAATAAATACACATGTTTGTTTCCTCCTTTCGAAAACATTCTGCGCCGCCCTGACGCTTTGCATCAGTTTCTTTCGCAGAATGTTACACTTATCGAGGACGTCGTCATGATGTTGTTATGACGTCAGATAACGTTACGTACAATAAACCATTGATTTGCTTTATTGGTCAGTGCCAAATCAGTGTGGTGAACGTGTAGTTGGTTGAATGTGTACAAAATGCGGGGAAAAAGGCGAAACATTGACGAGGTGTCGTAAACCGGGCGGTCCCGTGTATCAGTCTATCCTCCGAGCACGTTAAAGAACCATAGGAATCTATTCGATAATAAGAGTAGGGCAGGTTCCCGGATTCCTATGTATCCTTCCCCTCTCTCTGGGGCGGCTCTAAATAACCTATACTGTGTTGATAAGCCGTTAAACAACATTCAATTCAATTCAATTCATTCGAAATCTCTGTCAAATAATTGACCCTTACGATTCGGCTCATGCAGTGGCAAGAAAAAGATAAGCAAATAAGAGTTACACGCATAGAGTTGATAGGATAGGAAGAAATAGTTAGGTCAAAGAAAGAAGTTACAAGAAAAGTTCCCAGACTGCGCCAGTTCCTTAGCGTCAGACCAACCCGGCTACCGTGGCGGCTCATGGGAATTCACCCAACCGGTACAGCTCTGACCATCATCGGTTCGCCTAGAACAGTTTGGGAGGACAGCTGCATATTTAGAATGTCAATTTGGCTAGCTCCTGCTTGAAGTATACCAAGTCAGGAGCCTCAGCAATGGATGCTGGCAGAGAGTTCCAGTTACAGACGGTTCGTGGAAAGGAGCTGTACTTGTAAATGTCTGTTCTAGCTGAAATCTGTCGGAATTTGCTGGAGTGGAGTGATCTCGTACGAGTAGATGCATGTTGGATATAATCTGAGCCTTTGATATCCACAAAATGGTTGATGATCAGGTAGAGCATGGTGAGCTGTATCTTGGTGCGCCACGACTTTAATCGAAATCAAGTTATTACAAACAAACTTCTTCAGCAGGGTTTTCGTTATCACAAACTACGTAGATCTTTCTCTAAATTATACCGCCGCAACGAGGGCCTGCTGGAAAAGTACAACACCAACCTTAAGACACTTCTGCGACTAGGCATATCACAACCCTCATTTTATGGAGATGTGGTCTATAAACTTCGAAAGTTAAAGGGGTCTGACGGGTTTCCTCACCGCTTTACAAATTTAATCAGGAAGTTCGTCAGAAAAGGATATAACCCTTTGGTTTTACAGCGCACTGCATGTTTAGTGATTGACCCCTCTACAGTCAGTTATTACGCTTCACTTTTCATTTGTGCGATGACTGGACTACCTCGTGGGACTCTATGATTGTACCTATTGAAACCCCAACTAAGGTAGGTGGGTGCATGAGCTTTCGTCCCTCGGGTTTTCTGGTCGTACCCTAGATTGGTTTTCTCTTTAGCTGCAACTACTATGGTTGTTCAGTACGATTCTGGATACATCCTGAGATGTTTTATTATTTTGTATGTGTTTCTTTAGTTAGTTTCTCAGGATGTGGACTTTATTGTTAGAGAATTCCTTTTGATGGGAAGTTTTGTTTACACTGTCTTGCCTATTTGGGCGCTGAAGACAGGCTAATAGCGAGGATTGTGCGCATATAAAATCGATTCAGTCGAGTGCGTGGTCCAGTGGTAGAGCGCCGAACTCAAGATCGAGAGGTCGTGGGTTCGATCCTCCGTCGCGACCTCGTTATTTATCCTTGAGCAAGATAATTAATTCACATTGCTTAGTATTGGTTCTACCCAGGAAGCCATCGAGAGTGATTAATCTAAGTTGCAATAACTTGTTTCGCAATCGATGTAAAATAAATATGTTTAAACAAGCATATAAAATCGATTCAAGCTAACTAGTGGGCCTTATTGCCTACTGACCGTTCCAAGTCGGTAACCCTGTCTTCACCACCCTTTCTGTTGCTTTTGTCTCTTTCCTTGTATTTTCAAGACCTTGTTTGCAGTACAGTGCTGACCTACGATGCCTTTGCGCTCGGACGCTGTGGTTCCTATAGGACCCTATATCTCTTTTTTTTTAAGGTTTCCCATTCGAGACGTTCAAGCATTTCTGTTACCTGTTGCATGTGTTCCTTGCAGCTCTGCGTTGTACCATTTCAATTTTGTGTTTTACCTGCTGTGTGTGTGGATTCCAGACAATATTCCAGGTTGGAGCGGACCATGGCGAAGTAGGCTTGGAACTTGGTGTCTTGATTCCTTTTTCGCAGATTCCTCTGGAGATAGTCCAGCATGCTGTTTGCTTTCTGGACAACTCTATCGATGTGCGTTTTCCAAGATAGTGTGGAAGTCATGTCTACCCCAAGATATTTTGATTTGTGGTTTCTTGAAGAATACATCCCTTTAGTTCGTGGGTGAATATAGATATAAAAATCGAACGGGAAAAACAGCATTTAAGGACGACATTCAACCACGAACACACACTGAAACAAAGAACAAATTTAAAGATGAATAAAAGGCCAAATAAGACATTACAAACACAAAAGGGTTGACAATAGGGCTACCTCCATGAAACGGTCAGTGGCAAAAAAGGCCGCTGGGGGTTTAAACTAGGTTCTAGGGTGCACCAATCCTAACACTTTCCCTACTGTCAACCCAATAAAATGGGACAGTGTACATAAAGAAATCCCCGCCATGAACTATTCTCTAACCAACAAGGCAACATGAATAGGCAATATAAGTAAAACATAAAGATGCTCGTGTATATATAAATACAAAAAAAAAAATAGCCCAGAAAGCCACAAATAAGGTACTCAATGACTTGGCAGAAGAATAAACCATTGACGGCACGACAAGACGAGACTGCAGACAAACATCAAACGTGACTGTCCTTTTGAGCTTTAGGTAGACGTCATCATAGGGTTCACAGCCTGTCCGGTCATCGCACAATCAAAGAGGAAAGCATAGTGGCGAACTGTAAAATGGTCCACCACCAAGCATGCAGTGCGTTGCAAAATGATAGGGTCATAACCTCTTTTGATAAACCTTTTAACAAGTTTAACAAAGATAGTATGAAAGTGATCATGACCACCGATCTTACGAAGTTTGAAAATCACGTCACCACAGAAGTCAGGTTGTGATAGTCCTTGTCGCAGAAGAGTTCTTCAATTACTTTTATATTTGGAAAGAAGATTTTGCAAAGGTTGGTAACGGTAACCCTGATGGAGTAGCTTTTTAGTTATACAAAGATTACGAATATTAAAGTCTTCAACTCGAGTACAAGCTCTAGAAAAACGAATACGTTGAGACACATAGACCCCATAAGAAGTTGAAGTCGACTTTCTACCTCGATCTGGTCACTCTCAAGACATTACACTTATCCGGGTGGAATTCCATTCCCCATTTCTTCTCCCATTCGGCTAGCTTGTCTAGATCAATCTGGAGTGTTTCACAGTCCTGTCTGCAGCGGATGGTCTTGTAGATGATGCAGTCATCGGTAAGCAGACATGTTTTCGATTGGATGCATTCTGGCAGGTCGTTAATGAAGAGTACGAAGAGTAATGGTCCGAGGACCGTCCCCTGAGGTACTCCACTAACGACTGGTGCATCGTCTGATATGGCTCCGTCGACTGTGACTCGATGGCTTCGACTGAACAGAAATGACCTGATCCAGTTGTATGTTTGACCTCTAATCCCGTAGTGGTTTAGCTTAGCTAGAAGGCATTGGTGGGGAACTCTATCGAAGGCTTTTGAAAAGTCTAATATCACCAGATCCATGGACATTTTCTTGTCAAGTGATGCAGCAAGTTCATGGCATAGGGTTAACAATTGGGTCTCACAGCTGCGTTGAGCTCGATATCCATGTTGGCTATCTGTCAGTATTGTGTGCTCATATAGGTGGTTCATGATGCTAAGAATCAGCAGTGTTATTTTTACTGGTCCTTTGGGACCAATGAGCCCAATATAGGTGGCTTTGACGTAGAATACCGCTTAAGCCGGTGCTAGGGGGCGTGAGAGGTGTTGCTTCTTTCATTACTTCTCATGAACAGGCTCAATAAAACCGAGTCTGCTGCTTTATTCTCTTAATTGTGTTTGTTGCTCACAAAGGGTCACCTTTATCAGTATTATTGCAGTTTGCAGCACAAACTGGTCAGTGAGACTGGGCGGTAGTTACTTGCCTTGCCTTGAATTAAAAACTGCCGTAACATTAGTCGACTTCCAATCATGAAGGATTTGACCACATTCCAACCTTCGCTGAAAAAAATAGCTGTCAGCAATGGGGCTAATTCATCAGTTAGGTCTCGTAGAATTCTGGCAGTGATCTTATCTGGACCGCATGCTTTGTGTGGGTTGACTTTCTTGAGAAGTTTCAGTACTCCTTATACAGTCATATATAGTCAGTGATATGGCTGGCATGGAGGGGTACGCGTTTCCTGATGGTTATGGTATATCCGATATATCCTCATGTGTAAAGACTGTCAGTTGAGGATGTTTGCCTTGTCCGTTGGGTCAGCGTGCATTTTACATTTTCCTTGCTGGCTGGGATTGGTTTTTGAAAAAATATTCTGGCCCTTGAATTTCGGAAAAAAAAACATCCTAGCTCTGACTTGAAGGGGAAAAAATAAACGGTCCCTCAAATTGTTGGAAAAAGATTATCTGGCCTGTGAGTCCAATTAGAGGAAAAAAATAATCTGGCTCCCTCTTCAGTCTTTATGATAAATGTAGATCTACTTCATCAGCCACTGGATTCAACATGGAAATGTTTAACCACAATCTGGCTACATCCAAAACTTCTTCAAATCTCCAGTTTGAATTAGATCATGGTAGTAATACATGTGGTATACGTTAGCCATGGCAGTTGTAAATGTTGTATACACTGGCAATGGTGGTAGTAAATGTGTTGTGTACAGAGTTATAAAGTGATCATGGTAGTAATTTGGTATACATTGATCATGGTAGTAATGAACATGATATTCATATAAAGTCATCGTTATAATTAATGTGGTATACATAAGTCATGGTTGTAATAAGGCCTTTATTTTTTGATAACTCGTTTTACGAACCCTCTACGACAAAAAACAAAATTAGGTATTTCATTTAATGAATGGGATATTCAGTGGTCATCGTAGTAATAAATGTAGATAATGCATAGCTCATGGTAGTAATACATTGGTATCAGTAGTCATGGTAGTAATGAATGGGGTATTCAATGGTCATGGTAGTAATAAATGTGGTATTTAGTCTTAGTAGTCATGGTAGTACTAAATGTGATATACAGTGGTCATGGTAGTAATACTTGCAATATACAGTGGTCATGGTAGTAGAAAATGAGGTAAAGAGTAGCCATGATAGTTATACATGTGATGTACTTTGGACATGTTAGTATTCAATGTGATATGCAGTGGTCATGGAAGTATTACAATACAAGGGTCCTGGTACTTGTGCGATGGACTTTGTGAATATCATCAACAAGTAATTGGACTTAATTCCTTTGGGACCAACGAGCCCAATATAGGTGGCTTTGAAGTAGAATACCGCTTAAGTCGGTGCTAGGGGCGTGAGAGGTGTTGCTTCTTTCATTACTTCTCATGAACAGACTCATTAAAACCGAGTCTGCTGCTTTATTTTCTTAATTGTGTTTGTTGCTCCCAAATGATCACCTTTATCAGTATTTATTAAGAAGCGGCTTCAGCCACATGCAATGTCAGGTTATAGACAAAGAAAAACAAAACATCCAATCAATTCATAATTTAGAAGAGCAAAAGGGGGGTTCACATAGAAAGCAGACAAGTACAATCATAACTAAATATTACGGTAACACCAGCACATGAAGTTATATCTACCAAGTATGGAAATATCCATATTAAACAAAAGAGCTGTCGAAAGGACAGCATTTTCCACTATTCAAAGTCCATTTTAAGTTTGTGAAGCACTCATCTTCCTATTAGATAATATTTTCGTCAGGTATGGAACCACCGTTTATAGACAAATTGTTGGTATTCCTATGGGTACGAACTGTGCACCACTTGTGTGCACCACTTGTCGCAGATTTGAAGCCTTTTATGACACCTCTCGGTATCTGGATGACATATTGAACATTGACAACCCTTTCTTTCCAACTATGGTTAATTATATTTATCCTAAAGAACTTCAGCTTAACAAAGCTAATATATCTGATAATAGCGCTTCTTTTCTTGATTTAGATCTCTCGATTGAAAATGGTGAAATAATTAGCAAAATCTATGACAAGAGAGATGATTTTAATTTTGACATTGTTAATTATCCCCACTTGGATGGGGATGTTCTCCGAGCAACTTCTTATGAGGTGTGTGTGTTTCAACTTATTCGTTTTTTAAGAGCTTGTACTCGGGTTGAGAACTTTAATATTCGTAATCTTTATATGACTAAAAAGCTACTCAATCAGGGTTACCGTTACCATAAACTTCGTAAAACCTTTGCAAAATTTTACTATCGTAACCCTGATCTTCTTTCCAAATATAAAAGTAATTTAAGGACTCTTCTGTGACAAGGACTATCACAACCTGACTTCTATGGTGATGTGATTTATAAACTTCGTAAGATTCTTGGTCATGATCACTTTCATACTATCTTTGTTAAACTTGTTATAAAGTTTATAAAAAGAGATTATGACTCTATCATTTTGCAACGTACTGCATGCTTGGTGGTGAACCCTTTTACAGTTCGCCACTATGCTTTCCTCTTTAATTGTACGATGACCGGACAGGCTGTGGACCCTATGATGACGCCTACCTAAAGCCCAATGGGACGTTGGCGTTTGATGTTTGTCTATGATCTTTCTTGTCGTGCCCTTAATGGTTTATTCTTTTGTTGCTCTGGCTGAGTACCTTCAATGTGGCTTTATAGGCTTTTTTGTGTATTATTGGAAAGCACTGTAATAACAACACATAAAATATTTTTTAAACTTTAATAGATTTGGCAAATATTGGGCGTGGCATGGATTAATAAACAAGCCCCAATCATGGGGCTTAACAATTGGGCTGCCGGTAAGCACAAAAGACTATTATGGCAAGCCCTAACAGTAGAAAGCAAATTGAATATTACAATATTAAGGACATACATATATGTGCACCAAATTAAATGTTCATTATGAAAGCAAATTTTCTGATAAGCATTTAAGCTAGTGTTGAAAGCACGGTTGATATTCAAGCATAATTACAAGTGCACCGAATTCAATCAATTGAAATGTTTTTTAGCAATTCTTACGGACAGCAAATTTGTATATAATTTATGTTTAGATTACAATTCAGTCTCTGGGTATACAGGAGCTGAATAAAGTTAAACTGAAACTTATATGTCCTTCCTTTCACACCTTCACATATGGATGGGCGCCCGGACACTCCCATCATGGAGTGTCCAGGCTCCCATCCACCGCCAAAAACGGAGGAAACAGTTTTTTGGCAGCAGCGAAGAGTGCGTATCAAAAGCAATATATCCGAATGCCACGCCCAAAACAGAAACGGTGCCAAAAAAGTATATATTTCCTTATCACTGCCCACTGTTAATGAAACATTTAAATCCTGCCGGAAACTGGTTAAGAAACAAGTGGTTCCCCACATTTGATAAATGAACACCATCCGGTTCAAGACAGGTATCATCAGTCGGAATGTCTTCGTGTAGCATATAATGGCCCCCAATATCTATTATCGCCGTAGCAGCATAACTGTTCAGTCTCTTTCTGGCTTTTCCATTGCAAAAGGGTAGTTAGGCTAACGCAATGAAAGCCTAGGAAGTATTTGAGACCAAATAACGGCCACATTATGTAAATTGACCCTAAAAACTCGGTCAGAAGCTTAACATGCTTTCTAAGAACCTTTAATGGGTGTTTCTCTAAATCAGTTCCCCAGGATCACATGAGTTGATGTATCAGACATTGACAAAATAAATAAATGTCAGAAAAATATCCAGTATGTAAAGGCTGGAGGAAGATTGTAACCTTTAATGTGTGGCGTCAAACACAAATTGATTGTTAAACGTTTCGAAGCTGTCATAAATTAGCATCAGAAATATAAATAATATGAAGTGTAACATGTACATGTTACTCAATTTCAGACCTTGAACATTGAAATATTTCTGATGAAGCATGTATCCTTTCCTCCTGTTTCGTGTGCCACTGTTATTTCATTTCAGTCAGCAAACAACTGATATACATTTGTTTGTATATAATATGCACATTTTCCGAATTGTATTAACTTTTGCCTCCTTGATAATCAAGTGTATGTCTATTGTGAACAGGTCTTGAACTGCATTTCTACCTTTAACCTACGATCGGTTCTTAGACTTTTGTATCAATCATGATCATCAGAGGCCTAAGTAATTGATGAACAGTTAGTCAAACAATCGGTACATGCCTGTGTACAAGCCATATATAGTAACTCTCAATTGATGTCATTGCTCCACTGTTTTATCAGCCACACTAGAAATACCAAGTATTTGCATAACGATCTATAACTATCTGAAAGCTAATCCATCCAAACACTCCGACAACAATAGACGAAGAACATGTATCCTTTTCAAGTAAATTCAGGGTTCGACATTAACAGTTGTCCCCTTGTCCTCTGCCATGTAGATTCTACTGAGGACAAATTAATTGTCCCAGGTGACCTATCCTACGGACAACTAAATTTTTTAACAAGAAATGAATTTTACATCTTTTTTACATCTTTAAAACTTGTGGCTGAAAAAATGTCAAAACATTGGCAAGCACATTGTAAATGACAAACAAAAAACATCTTGTTGTCATTGGTGGAATGCAACTGAGGGAATGTAAGGTCACGTTCATGATTGATCTTGTTTTTTGTATCACTTTAACATGAAGTGCGGGAACAAGTAAATTTGACTGGGGACAAGTAAATGGTGTAAGTTACTTGTCCTATGGAGTAGTTGCTGAACCCTGAAATTAGCCCACATTTAAAAGGTTAGCCACAACACTATGTAAACTCCTTTTAACTAATACATAAAGGTGATATCATCGTAATTTGATGCTGACTATTGGAATGACCCATTCACAGCTGACAGTCGTTTTATTACATCAGACGGCGCTACGAAAACAATAGCTTTTATCATGCAGTTATATATATATACACTTTTCTGCCTAATAAAGGGGTGACCTAATATGCAAATTGTAAATGTTTAGTAACAAGCTTGGAGTTTGAAAGCCCTTGTTTGAAAGCCCGTTACTGCATATGCACTGACTACATTATTAATTAGATGGCCATCTTCACCGAAGCTTTAATAAAGAAAGAGTTTTTTAATTGTTCTGTGTTACATTGTTTCTCTTAAAACATTGTGTTATTGTTTGTCACTGATATTGTTTACTTCGTAGTATTTTGTTTTGCTTTTATAATACGTTTCGGTCTGACAGGCATTGAACACTCCTGAGGGGGTATAGCATGTCCCAAACATCCGACCTCTCAGGTCTGTTCAGTTCTCTACGTTCGTATTGGGAAGGTAGGTCCAGCTCTACCAGCATCACCATCACGCACCTTCCCTCCTTGGTCTTGTAGTCCCCGGAGATAAATCTATCAGCCTGATCTTGGATGTGGTTCAGCACATTGGTTATGAACGTTGTAAAAATAATACCCAAATATGAAAATGTATTCACAATTGCTATAGGTAATGCATTGTAATAAAATGTTAAATTTCTGGGCAATATTCCACCTTTCCTGAAAACCATTACCTTGATCTTGTCAGTGTTAACTTTAAGTTTCCACCTTGTACAATACTCATGCAATATATCCAATCCTGATTGTAATTATATGGCCGTGTTGGCAAATATAATGATACCATCTGCATATAGTAATAAAAACAATTTAAGGGAACCGATATCCACTCCGGTGTAACCTTTCATATAATATTCATCTTCTAAGTCATTCAGATACATTGAAAATAGGAAAGGCGACAGGCATTCCCCTTGACGAACCCCTAGGTGACATTCAAAGGTATCACTCAATGTATTTTCAAACTTAACTTTTGATTTTACATTTTCATACATAGATCTTATAACATCGAGCATTTTCCCTCTAACCCCAAGTTTTATAAGCTTATACCAAAGGTTATCCCTAACAACATAGTCAAACGCTTTTGAGAAATCTACAAAGGCACAAAACAGTTGCCTATTTTGATTTAAAATATGGTTAATCAGTCCATGTAGGACAAACAAATTGTCTATAGTACTTATACAGGATCTAAAACCGGCTTGCGCTTCTACATATACATAATATTCTTCTGCCCAAGTAGTCAATCGAGTATTTAATAATCTTGTAAATAGTTTTCCTAATACACTTAATAGCGTTATTCCTCTAAAGTTCTCAACGTTATTTAATGCCCCATGTTTAAGAATGGGTACTATGTATCCTTCGCTCCACGAATCTGGAAAGTAACCACTATCAAGAATTATGTTAAAAAGTTTATTTAAATACGGTGAAAGTATATCTATACCATGAATGAAAAATTCATTTAAGACATTGTCGGGACCGCCGGAGCGAGCTTGACCTAAGTGTAATATTCCGTATCGCAACTCAGCGTCAGTAATTGGGACATTTAATTCATTAAACATAACCTGCCTTTCAGTATTTAAAAATCTATCATTGAAATAAATTACATCTTCGTCGGCCTGAAAAAATGGATCTTCATGGTTGTATATTGCCTTAAAATATAAAATGACATTATTGTCGTTTGAGAGTAGCGAATTAGACGATAATTGATTTCTCTTGATGTGAGTGATTCTCATAGGGGGCGCAATCTCAGTGGAGTGCACGTGGCGTGTAGAACGCCAGTTTTTGCCATTCAGCGTTGGATGACTGACCAGTTAACACGTTAAAATTTTAGATTCTTAGTAAATCCTGTTGCAGTAACTTACATATCTTCTTCCGGTTCCGGTTAAGGTCAGGATTCTCAAGAGAGAATGTACATATGACCTGTGATGGGAGTGAGACAGCCGCCTCCTTCCCTGGGTATTTACAGTTAAAAATCGGTATTTCAAAATTAAAACTATGTACATGACCTAATGGAGACTACTGAGTTGCTAGGATAGTCGCCTGGTAGTGTCCAAGGACGACATTGAACTCCTCGATCGTAGCAGCATCGGTGACTAAAGTGGGTAGGTGGTTCCACTCGATGATGGTCCGGGGTAGAAGGAGTTTTTGTATACTCTATATGTTGCTGTCGGCTGTTGTAGACGATGGCTGCCTCGGGTTCGCCTGTCGTTGGGGTGCAATATCTGGCTTGCATCTACGTCTACAACACCATGCTGTATTCTGAAAAGCATAGAGAGCCGGTGGGTTCGCCGTCTGTTGGCTAGTGTACACTCCCAGCTGCTGCAGCTGAGGCCCCCTCCTTGGTACACTTCAAGAGGGAGCTTTCCGCTTTCAGCCCTTAAACCAGAATCTCAACTAAACCTACTATGAGTCAAGTGATGATGTGAAGCTGTGTCAGCGGGGACACACTTGTCCCTGGTACCGCCTCGGAAGCTGAATTGGTTCATATCAGATGATTCTATGTAGGTTTGGGCATCTTACCTGTACCTCTAACTTTATTACCTATACCCATTTATTCTTGTATTTATTTCCCTTATAGCAATATTTACGTCTATTAATGTCTTTATTATTTATTCTATTTCATCCTGTACTTGCTTCTCTTAACTCTTATTTTATCTTGTGCTCACATTACAAATAACCGCGATGCAAAGTCGTTTTTCCGTTGAATGATTGTCATATTTTGACAGATCAACGTATAATATAGATGTAGATGTAGATGTATCCCAACCTAGGTCCTTTACCATCTTTGTGACACATCCTGGGGTCTTGTCGTGGTAGTTGTTGTGAGCAAAGCGAGCGGCCCGTCTCTGCACTTGCTCGATCCTATTGACATCCTCTGCAAGGTAAGGGTCCCATACTGTAGAAGCGTACTCTAGTGTGGGTCTCACTAGTGAAGTGTATGCTGCTTCTCTCACGTTCTTGGTGCATCCTCGCAGGTTACGTCTTAGGAAGACTACTGTTCTTGAAGCCTTTCCAGCTGTATTTTCCACATGAGTCTTCCATGACAGGTCGTTGCTGATAGTGACACCTAGGTACTTTCCACTGTCAACTGCTTCTAAAGTGTGACCGTGGAGCATGTATGAGTTCTTCTTACAGAACTTCCTGTTAGTACCTAGATGTAGCACTGTGCACTTCTGAGGATGGAATTTCATCTGCCATTTCTGCTCCCATTCTTCTAAGGCTGATAGATCCTGTTGGAGCTGTGCTGAATCTGCGTCGTTCTTGATGTGTTTATACAGCAAACAGTCATCTGCGAAGAGGCGAGCATTTGATGAGGAAACTACTTTCGGTAGGTCGTTAATGTAGGCTAAGAATAACAATGGTCCCAGTACTGTTCCTTGTGGAACACCTGAAATGACATCAACTTGAGTAGACTTGTAGCCCTCCAGGAGAACTTGTTGCTTCCTTTGGTCCAGGAATGCCTTAATCCAGAGTAGTGTGGTCCCTCTCACTCCGTAGTAGTGAAGTTTGTAAAGTAATCTCTTGTGGGGTACCTTATCAAACATATTATGGACTTGAAGAAATTTCAGGATATTGATGTTGTCCGAGCTGTATTGGTTCCATTGATTATTGAAACGTTTGTACTTTTGATAGTTAAGGATCAAGTCCGAGATCTTATCCTGAGTGATACCTTGAATAAAAATGTTATCGGATACATGTTTCCCATACGTGGGTTTTTCGCGGACGGCTCGGTATCACATTGATGGTGCTCTGTTTAAAGTACGACGTGATTGGTGGAGCTGGTGCAGTGGGGATGACATTTTATATCTTAGAAATAATAACATTTGTTTAATACAGTTTACTTTTAATTTATCACCAGTGATATCAAGTAATTCTGTCAAAGGAAATTGTATTATATAAGGGAGAATACTGGTTTGATTGTATGCTAAAACAGTAGATATAAAATCGTATCTCCTTTGCTTATTTAGTTGTCGGGAAGTATTGCGTTTGCTTTATATGTACTGTATAGTTCGCGTAAGCGATCTGGGATCAGTTTGGAATATGTCATGTGAAAATAATAGACTGGCGCAAGTCTGTGATGAGAGACTGCTATATTTTAAAGGTGCAGTTCCTTGTGTAGCGTATTATAAGTTGAAGGTGAGGTGTTTGTTATTAATTAATGTTAATAAGGTCAGTCAGTCGGTCGTCCAATGGCTTATACCATTAAATAATAAATATACATTTATAACATGTTGTTGTCGTGTTACTCCTATGAGAAGGGTGAGTGTTAAGAGAAGCGAAATTATCAGCATTTAAATTCTTTGGCTTGTTTGAGGCAGATGCATATTTTAGTAAATTCCAATATTCTTTAGCGTTTTTCTGTTTTGCTTCCATAAGCTTACACGTACGTATTTTATCTTGTTCATATTGAAAAGTGCGTACCCGTGATTTATATTCAGACCTTGCTTTTACCATGTTCTCTCTGTTTTCATCGTTTTTGTCTTTTCTAAATATATTTAAATACTGGTAGAACTGTTTTCTCATATTTGCGCATTCATAATTATAAATCGGGTTATTTCCCTTTAACTGTTCCTTTTCACATTGGGCCTCGTGTTTTCTTTTCGAACAAAGGCTTGCATACCGAGCTAATGCTGTGTGTAAACGACACAATAGATTAAACGATATCATTGTTACACACTACCCCGTTAAGTTTGTTTGAAAAATCATTTATTTTATCGATAAATACATCCGATTGTAAATTTAATTTGTATTCGTCTTTTAATGAGCTGTCCCATTTATAAAAACTACCTAGTGGTTCCAACTTTGGCGCGGGTTCGTTATCAATATTATTTACAGACTCAGTAATTGTAGTATTTCCCAACAATGAGAACTCGATTAGGCAGTGATCGGAATATATATTTGGGTTATGTACAAAGAATGAAGAGAACTCTACAAAAATATCCGGATTGCAAATGCAATAGTCTACCATGCTGCTACCCCTGCTTCCGACAAAAGTGAAAGAGCCTATGTCTTTATTTTCGCATACCCTGCCGTTAGCTACCCTCAGGCCTGATTGCTTTAAAAATTCAAGCAGCAGAACAACTCCATTTGTATTAGTAATTTTATCCTCGGATTTTCGAGGCAGTTCATTACCATGTATATAATCATTCGGGAAAAGATGCATATGAGAAGTAGAATCATTTGCCACAAAATCGAAATGCTGTCCTATCCTTGAATTGAGGTCACCAAGAATTAAAAAATTACAGTTGTCATTTGACACATTTTGAAAATGGATTATGTTTTCTAATAAAATATCATACAAGTTAATGAAAAGCAAAACAATGCCACGAATCAGGGCTCTATAATTATGATGTCAGTTTCGTCCCAGTACGAATACATTTAACTAAATATCCACATGTATCTAATCAATTAGGAAATTAAACAAGAGCTGTCGGAGAATAGCGCAGCTCGACCATTCGATTTTTCGGAGAATAATAAATTTATAGCTAGTATATACCATCAGAAAACACGGCTACAACAATGTGGGGTTGGGTTGGGAGCACAACATAACTTTGTGTAAGAATTGACCAAAACTACACAGAAAATATGTAAAAAAAAAAAATAAAAAAAAAAAAAATCGAGTTTTGATTGGGGTGCGGGGTGGGAGTGGGAGAGAGGCGGGGTGGATGGTGGGGGAGTGGGGGTGGTGAAGGCAACATATATGTGTAAAAAGCTATGTAATAATTCACCAAAACAACACAAAAATATGAAGGGAAAAAAATCGAGTTTGAGTTGGGATGGGGTAGAGGCGTGGGTGGGGAGGGCAACATGTGTAAGAATTGACTAAAACAACAAAGAAATATGTAAAAAAAAAAATATCAAATGGGGCGGGGTCAGAGGCGGGGGTGATGGTGGGGTCGGGTCGGGGCAACATATATGTGCAAGAATTGACAAAAGCAACACAGAAATATGTAAAAAAAAAAATAGTTTCAAGTCGGGTTGGGGTGGGGTGGGGGGTGGAGAGGCGGGAGTGAGTTGGGGGCGGGGTGCAACATATATGTGTAAGAATTGACTAAAACAACACAGAAATATGTAAAAAACAACAACAACAAAATAGGATTTTGAAGAGGGGGCTGGGTGGGGGGAGCGGGGGTGAGAGGCGGGAGTGGGTTGGTGGGGGGGGGGGGGAGGGGGCAACATATGTGTGTAAGAATTGACTAAAACAACAAAGAATTATGTAAAAAATAAAAATAAAAAAAGTTCCAAGTGTGGGGGCGGGGTGTGGGGGTGATGGGGTGAGAGGGGGGAGGGGGGTTGCAACATATATGTGTAAGAATTGACAAAAGCAACACAGAAATATGTAAAAAAATAATATAATAGTTTCAAGTGGGGGTGGGATGGGGTCGGGGTGGTGTGGAGCAGGGGTGAGGGTGAGAGGCAGGAGTGGGTTGAGGCGGGGGGTGGATGGGGCAACATGTATGTGTAAAAATTGACTAAAACAACAAAGAAATATGTCAAAAAAAAAAGAAAAAAAGTTTCAAGTCTGGGGCGGGGTGGGGGTGGGGGTGATGGGGTGAGAGGCGGGAATGCGTTGGGGGTTTGTGCGGGGTGGGGGGCAACATATGTGTGTAAGAATTGACTAAAACAACAAAGAAATATGTAAAAAAAAAAATCAAGTGTGGGGCGGGGTGTGGTGGGTGATGGTGTGAGAGGCGGGGGGTGAAGGGGGGGGGGGGGTAGGGAGGGTTGCAACATATTATATGTGTAAGAATTGACTAAAACAACACAGAAATATGTACAAAAATAAATAAATAAAAAAAAATCAAGTGTGGGCGTGGTGGGGGGTGAGAGCCGGGGGGGGGGGGGGGGGGGTGTGTGGCGGGGAGTGTTGCAACATATATGTGTAAGAATTGACAAAAGCAACACAGAAATATGTAAAAAAAAAAAAAAAAAAAATTCAAGTCTGGGGCGGGGTGGGGGGTGATGGGGTGAGAGGCGGGGGGTGGGGTGGTGGGGGCGGGGAGGGTTGCAACATATGCGTAAGAATTGACTAAAACAACACAGAAATATGTAAAAAAATAAAAAAAATCAAGTGTGGGGCGTGGTGGGTGGGGTGAGAGGCGGGGTGTGTGGGTTGGGGACGGTGGCGGGGAGTGTTGCAACATATATGTATAAGAATTGACAAAAGCAACACAGAAATATGTAACAAAAAAAAAAGGTTCAAGTCTGGGGCGGGGTGGGGGTGATGGGGTGAGAGACTGGGGGTGGGGTGGTGGGGGCGGGGAGGGTTGCAACATATGTGTAAGAATTGACTCAAAACAACACAGAAATAGGAAAAAAAAAATATATAAAAAAAATCAAGTGTGGGGCGTGGTGGGTGGGGTGATGGGGTGAGAGGCGGGGGAGGGGGGGGGTGTTGGGGCGGGGAGGGTTGCAACATATATGTGTAAGAATTGACAAAAGCAACACAGAAATATGTAAAAAAAAAAAAAAAAAAAGTTTCAAGTCTGGGGCGGGGTGGGGGGTGGGGTGATGGGGTGAGAGGCGGGGGAGGTGGGGCGGGGAAGGTTGCAACATATATGTGTAAGAATTGACTAAAACAACACAGAAATATGTAAAAAAAAACAAAAAATAAATAAAAAAAGGTGTGGAGGGGAGTGGGGCGGGGATAGAGGTGGGGGCGGGGGGAGAGAGGAGAGAGCCCATGCCCCAATATGGGTGAAGTAATAACATGCATAATACTATAACAAATCCCAAACCAAAATTATAGATATATACATGCTTACATGCAAACCTAGATCTGCCTTTATTGCACATTTTATGGGCAATCACAATTTGGGTTCCATGGGAGCCCAGAATTTGCAGAAGACAAAATTACTTATCCAACCCTTTACAACATACTATAAGGAAACCAATTCCAAAATTTAGTTCAGCTAGGACAAAAAATGTAAGAGATAGAGACCTGTAAACACGCAAAATTTGATGTGAAACAGACATATTTTAAGGGCTATCAGAATTTGGGTTCCATGGGAGCCCAGGGGTTACAGGAACCAAAATTACTTAAGCAGCCCTTACGATAATGCTATAAGGAAGCTAATGGCCAAATTTGGTTGTGCTAGTGTAAGAATTGTAAGATATATAGACTTGTAAACACAGCTTACACGCAAAATTTGATGTGAAATGGGGCACATTTAATGGGCTATCATAATTTGGGTTCCATGGGAGCCCATGGGTAACAGGAACCAAAATTGCTTATGCAGCCCTTAAGATAATGCTACAAGGAAGCCCATGAACAAATTTGGTTGTGGTAGGATAAATGTAAGAGATATAGACTTGTAAACAGGGGCGTACCTGGGCATACGCACTGACGCGCGTGCGTACAGACTATTAAAGAAGCAAACAAATAAAAAAGGCTAAAAATGCGAAAAATGCAATAAAAACTGAAGGTACAGGAGGGTTAGGCACATTTGTGAATCCAAAACTCGATGGTGCGTATACCTAAATTAGCCCCAGGAACGCCCCTGGTAAACACAGCTTACACACAAACCTTGATGTGGGACGCCGACGCCGACACCAACGCCGACACCGACGCCGACGCCGACCCCGGGGTGATTACATAAGCTCTCTTATTCTTCGAATAGTCGAGCTAAAAATGGAATAAGGCATAGCGCCATTTGTCATAATGCAAGGTCAAAGTGACAATTGTAACAATTTAAACAAAAGAACAATGAATTTAGCGTAGAAAAGGTAAATATGGTGGCACTTTATTTACAAATGATAATTAAAAGCTTCTTTTTTTCAAACTCACGAATGTATTACTACAGACTTCTTAGGGTCTATGCTCATGTTTTCATTATACATTTCACTGAATAAAAGTCAGACAGTTATTTGGTTATGCCAGGGCTTTATATGTCATATAAAGCTTATGCTCAATATCTGCTTACTTACGGACAGTGTCCCTTTAAGGAATTAGACAAATTTAGGAATGGAATAAGGCATTTTGCAATTTGTCATAATGCAAGTATGCAAGTTCAAAATCTATCTCTTTCTCAAACTCCTACGCACGCCTCCACCCACCCCATTAAAATATAATCATGTGGCTGACAATCAGCCTATTCTCGGTCAATGGTCAAAAGCGCCACCTGAAAGAATCACCTGCGACCTAACTGGCGAATTATACTACACGGTGGGGAATTATCATTACGAGGACTATTGAACCGACAAACGAAAATGGCCAGCAGTAACGATATGGTAGGACCTACATTATATTTTTCATTTTGATTTGAACTTTAACACACGTTCATTTGTTAAACTTGTTCTTATACTTAAGTGAAATGTGTAGATTATTGAATTTATTCATAGTAGATTTATGTACTTTAGCGTTTTCGCATGACCTGGCCTCACCTGAATAGCATATATCGATAGGCTATTGACATCACACGGATACATTTCACGAAAATATCATGCCATTGAAATATAGAAGCACAATCCAGTTCAATATATTTCCGATCTGTTTTCTGACAAAATCATGCATATTTGTACGAATGAAATCGGTTTTTAGCAATGTACGCAATCTTTATCCGTGCTATTGGTATCCCAAACAAGAGGTCAATGACCTTGAAGCTCTACTTATAGGTTTCTGTTTTTAGCAATGATCCGTGCTATTGGTATCCCAAACAAGAGGTCAATGACCTTGACGCTCTACTTATAGGTTTCTGTTTTTAGCAATGTACGCAATATTATCCGTGCTATTGGTATCCCAAACAAGCATTCGCAACATCTCGTACACTGCTATTGGTATCCCAAACAAGCATTCGCAACATCTCGTACACTGCTTCGCAGCGAAACAAGATGTTAATGACCTTGAAGCTCGACTGATAGGTTTCTGTTTTTTTAGCAATGTACGAACTATAAGTATCCCAAACAAGAGGTCAGTGAGCTTGAAGCTCTACTGATAGGTTTCTATTTTTAGCAATGTACACAATCTTGATCCGTGCGCTATTGGTATCCTAAATCCCAAACAAGAGGACATTGAAGCTCTGCTGATTGTTTCGATAGACGACTGCTTCACTGCGCATGTCCAAATAGTGAGAAGACTGCTCCTGCCTCCAGCATGTTCACTTTTGTACGAGGGAAAACTTTTTTTTTTGCACTTTAATCGTACCTATAGATGATTCCAAGTAATAATAGACGTATTGAAATAGTGTTTGCAATAGTTTTTAAGCGGATTGTGAATTTGTTTTCAACCAACAAAAACACTTTTTTTTAACTTTACCAGATGTTTTGCCTTTTTTTTTTTTTTTTTTATTCATAATTTTTTTTTATTCTTTTTATTTTTTATTTTTTTTTATTATTTGATTAATTCTTTTTTTTATTTTACATTTTTTTTTTTCTTGTTTTTTCTTTTATATTTCATTTTTTTTTTTTTTTTCAATTTTTCATTTCATTTTTTATTGATTTTTTTGTTTTGTTTTGTTTTAATACCGTTTTAGCAGAAAGCATTGCTATGATTTCTAGTTGTGCCTATTGCGTTTTTTTACCGGTTCATTGATTTTTCGTGGAGTTACGGCCCCTTGACATTTTTACTTTTTAAATTTCTTGTCGGCTCTACTTCTCCTAAACGCCTTGTTGGATTTCGACAAAACTTGGCAGGAAGCATCGGTAAGATGTCTAGTTGTGCATATTGCGCTTTTGTTCCAGTTCGCTGATTTATGACAGAGTTTCTGGTTGGCGCTACGCCTCCTAAACGGCTTGTTGGATTTCTACAAAATTTGGCAGGAAGCCTCAGTATGATGTCTAGTTGTGCAAAGCGCAGTTTATCAATGAAATCTTGGACTAGTTTGAAAACCAGCTAGATCAAGTTAGTAATGATTTGTTGAAAAATGCTATATTGTATTTCCCTTTGTTAAATCTGTAGTTTTTTCATTTTTAGCTCGACTGATCAGAGATCAGCAGAGCTTAAGCCGTGGTGCGTCGTCCGTCTGTCCGTTCATCCGTCTGTCTGTCCGTCCGTCTGTCCGTAAACTTTTATTTGTAGCGACTTCACAGCTGAAACTACTGGATGGATATTCATGAAACTTTACAGAAATGTTGCCCATAAAGTCTAGTTGATCGTAGCAAAAATTCATGTTGATGTGAAATCCAAGATGGCCGCCAAAGCTAAAAATAGAGTTTTAAAATACAAGTTTGTAGCGACTTCTTCTTGAAAACTATAAGTGATATTGATATGGGACTTTTTCTAAAATGATCAGCATGACATGATGTTGATCCTAGTCAAAAATCGTTTTGATTCAACGTTAAACATGGCTGCCAGCGGCCATCTTTGTTTACATTGAGTTATATAGTAAAAACTTGTAGCGACTACTTCTCTGAAACTACATGGCGGATTGTCATGAAACTTTACAAGAATGTTGCTCTTGATGTCTAATTGATCCTAGAAAAATTTCAGGTCGGCCGGAAATTCAAGATGGCCGTCACAGCTAAAAATAGATTTTTAAAAAATAAGTTTGTAGCGACTACTTTTTGAAAACTATAAGTGATATTGATATGGGACTTTTTCTAAAATGATCAGCATTACATGATGTTGATCCTAGTCAAAAATCGTTTTGATTCAACGTTAAACATGGCTGCCAGCGGCCATCTTTGTTTACATAGAGTTATATAGTAAAAACTTGTAGCGACTACTACTCTGAAACTACTTGGCGGATTGTCATGAAACTTTACAGGAATGTTGCTCTTGATGTCTAATTGATCCTATCAAAATTTCAGGTCGGAAATTCAAGATGGCCGCCACAGCTAAAAATAGATTTAAAATAAATAAGTTTGTAGCGACTACTTCTTCAAAACAATAAGAGATATTGATATGGGACTTTTTCTAAAATGATCAGTATGACATGATGTTGGTCCTTGTCGAAAATCGTTTTGATTTGACCTTAAACATGGCTGCTTTGTTTACATAGAGTTATATAATGAAAACTTGTAGAGACTACTTCTTTGAAACTACCTGACAGATTTTCATGAAACTTCACAGGAATGTTGCTCTTAATGTCTTATTGATCTTAGCAAAATTTCAGGTCGGCCGGAAATTCAAGATGGCCGCCACGGTTAAAAATAGATTTTCAAAAAACAAGTCTGTAGCGACTACTTCCTGAAATCAAAATCAATCAGTAGAGCTTCAAGGTCATTGACCTCTTGTTAGTTAATAAAATGTTTACAAACTTCCATTTAAGCATGACATTTAACTTTTTATTTGTAAGTCCCGCCTGTTAGGCGAGACGTGTGAATCCTCGGATTTTTTGTTTTCACAGGGTTAAACTTCTTTTTTTTCTCACTTTAATATTACCTGTCCATGATTGCAAGTAATAAAATACATATTGAAATAGTGTTTGCTGTAGTTTTTAAGAGGGTTATGACTTTTATGGTAAGAAAGAGGTAATTTTTAAATCTGCCATGTTGAGATTTTTTGGGAGACTGACAAAACCCTTCCCAACAAAACCCTTCCCAGACAAAACCCCCTTCACTTTTTTTACAAAAGTCGACAAAACCAATTCCGTGGTTTTACGTAGGTGGACAAAACCCCTCCCAAGATTTTGCACAGGTGGACAAAACCCCTTCCAAGATTTTTAATAGGTGGACAAAACCCCTCATAAGAACTTGGAAAAATCTTCTTCTTGTAGTTTTAGAGAGCTAGAGAGAAGTTTAATATTTTGCATTGCTATAAGCTTATGGTCCTTTACCAAGTTTATTTAAATGGTGACCCAGGGTTCACATTTGGTCCCGCCCCAGGGGTCACATGTTTTACATATACTTGTATAGAGAATAACTTTTAAAGTCTTTTTCTCTGAAACTGCAAGAGCCAGAGGTTTAATATTTTGCATTGCTATAAGCTTATGGTCCTTTACCAAGTTTGTTTAAATGGTGATCCTGGGTTCACATTTGGCCCTGCCCCAGGGGTCACATATTTTACATATACTTGTATAGGGAATAACTTTTAAAGTCTTTTTCTCTGAAACTGCAAGAGCCAGAGGTTTAATATTTTGCATTGCTATAAGCTTATGGTCCTTAATAAGTTTGTTTAAATGGTGATCCTTGGTTCACATTTGGCCCCGCCCCAGGGGTCACATGTTTTACATATACTTGTATAGGGAATAACTTTTAAAGTCTTTTTCTCTGAAACTGCAAGAGCCAGAGGTTTAATATTTTGCATTGCTATAAGCTTATGGTCCTTTACCAAGTTTGTTTAAATGTTGACCCTGGGTTCATATTTGGCCCCGCCCCAGTGGTCACATGTTTTACATAGACTTGTATAGGGAATAACTTTTAAAGTCTTTTTCTCTGAAACTGCAAGAGCCAGAGGTTTAATATTTTGCATTGCTATAAGCTTATGGTCCTTTACCAAGTTTATTTAAATGGTGATCCAGGGTTCACATTTGGTCCCGCCCCAGGGGTCACATGTTTTACATATACTTGTATAGAGAATAACTTTTAAAGTATTTTTCTCTGAAACTGCAAGAGCCAGAGGTTTAATATTTTGCATTGCTATAAGCTTATGGTCCTTTACCAAGTTTGTTTAAATGGTGATCCTGGGTTCACATTTGGTCCCGCCCCAGGGGTCACATATTTTACATATACTTGTATAGGGAATAACTTTTAAAGTCTTTTTCTCTGAAACTGCAAGAGCCAGAGGTTTAATATTTTGCATTGCTATAAGCTTATGGTCCTTTACCAAGTTTGTTTAAATGGTGATCCTTGGTTCACATTTGGCCCCGCCCCAGGGGTCACATGTTTTACATATACTTGTATAGGGAATAACTTTTAAAGTCTTTTTCTCTGAAACTGCAAGAGCCAGAGGTTTAATATTTTGCATTGCTATAAGCTTATGGTCCTTTACCAAGTTTGTTTAAATGTTGACCCTGGGTTCATATTTGGCCCCGCCCCAGGGGTCACATGTTTTACATAGACTTGTATAGGGAATAACTTTTAAAGTCTTTTTCTCTGAAACTGCAAGAGCCAGAGGTTTAATATTTTGCATTGCTATAAGCTTATGGTCCTTCACCAAGTTTGTTTAAATGTTGACCCTGGGTTCACATTTGGCCCCGCCCCAGGGGTCACATGTTTTACATAGACTTGCATAGGGAATAACTTTTAAAGTCTTTTTCTCTGAAACTGCAAGAGCCAGAGGTTTAATATTTTGCATTGCTATAAGCTTATGGTCCTTTACCAAGTTTGTTTAAATGGTGACCCTGGGTTCACATTTGGTCTCTTGGGCATCTTGTTCTATATTCTTGCACATAACTTGGTGTATGTAATGGTCTATGAAAGATAAACAACATATCAAACGGTTCTATTATTTCAAACTCGGACGTCTGCATGGGGGCCCAGGGTGGGGGTTGTGTGTGTGGTGGATTAGAGGTGGGGGAGGGAATTTGGGGTATTTATTTTTTATTTTTCTTGTACACATTTGTTTCGTCCTACATCATCGGTGGGGCCTGGAGGAAGGGGCATCAAGATGCTCTAGACATCCAGAGCAACCTTCCTGTGAAGTTTCATGAAAATCCGTCAAGTGGTTTCAGAGGATTTGTCGCCACAAATTTTTCCTATATAACTCTATGTAAACAAAGATGAGCAGTGGCGGCCATGTTTGACATGGAATCGAAATGAATCTTGGTTAGGACTTGACAAGTTCTTCCTATGAAAATCACACACAAAGAAAAGTACACTTTTATTTTGCAACTATATCTATATATACATGTATGTACGTATACATATATAGATATTTAGAACTCTTGGCTCATACTCTTGCTTCTGTCCTATAAGAAGAACAGGATGTCGGTCAAACTGTACTCTGGTCAAACCATCCCATTTTGGTCAAAATGTTCCCCTTATGTATTTTCAAACAGTCAAAACGCATCCCCAACCCCACACCACCCCAACCACATATGATTCAGAAGAGCATCATCACAACCAGATCTTCTGCTAAACATGAAAGAAGAAGCAAACTCAAATGTCCAGTTTTGAAGCATAGCAATCGCTGGTATCACCTCCCTCACCACATCGCTAATAAATATGGTACCAATGGTAGCCTCAGGCTGCCATTGGTACCATAAACTACTGATATCTGTTCAGGGTTGATTGCTTGCCAGTTGTAATGTTGGTAACCATTGGTTACCAATGATTGGTTACCAACCGTTAACCAAAGTGGTTACCAATGGCAGAACCCTGAACATGCTTAAACATGCTTTAAAAATGAAAAAGCTCATATGAAACAAGAACACATATCATTGCAGGTGTCTGACCTTATATACTTTACATATTATATCAAAAGATATGAGTAATTAATAAAATCTGTAACTGCTTAACATTATATTGAGTACATGCATCTAAACACAATTCCTGCAAAGACAATGTAAATAAAGAATAACTCTCTGTGAAACACACCAACTTAAATAAATATAAAACATACAATATTAAATTCAATCAAACAAGATTGGAGCATTTGGCCAATTGTTAAGCATGTGAGAGTTATGGAACAATGTTGTTTTTTTTGTGTCGTTGTTTTTCATGGGGGTGGGGGGTCTGCATGTCTTGAAGGGGTGGATATTTGTGCCATTATATTTCAAAATCCCTCAAGCATGTGAGAGATATGGAGTGGTCATGAAATGGGCCGACCTTATAATATGCCTATAAAAAGTATGACCTTTATGACCTTGACCTTGAAGATACAGGTGATGTTGGGTTCTGCACGTTGTCTCGATGAGATAGTATTTGTGCTGATTTATTTCAAAATCCCTCCATGCATGTAATAGTCATGAAGTAGACACAAAATGGATCTTATTATATGCATACATGTATAAGAAGTAAATAACCTTTATGATGACCTTTATGACCTTGACCTTAAAGATGCAGACCCAGGTTTGGGTTTTGCACGTCGTCTCGATAAGATGAGTATTTGTGCTAATTTATTTTAAAAATCCCTCCATGTGTGTGAAAGTTATGAAGTGGACACGAAAACTAACGGACGAACGGACTTGCGGACAACGTCAAATCTACATGTATATCCCTTAAAGCTGTACAGTCCCTATTTTAACTGGTAATAACTCATGAATATGAATGAGTCACGTGTGAAGTAGTTTCAAATCGACGAACACCCCAAAAGTCGGTATATAAGGAGAAATCGATACGTAAAATTTCACATTTTTATTTAGCCTCCGTACAGGTAACATCGATAAATATACGACTTCAGAATATATGTGATAAAAAAATAGTTGTCCGGAACGGGATTTGAACCACAGCCTTGCACTTGTAAGATTTGAAAGATGTACGCTGAACCTCTAGACCACTGCTATTTATTGGTATTTTGTAGCATTTTTAACACTAAATAGGCATTACGTAATAATAAGCGCGCGCACACAAACTCATCAAGCGCTAAATAACAAGTCGATATATGGTTGATTTGAGACGAAGTATTAGTTTCATATTGATAAGATACAGTATTACACCAGGCAATGTTAATTTACACGTGCGACAATATGTACTGCATATTTATTGATCCATCTTTAGTTGCGTTAAAATATGTTAAGTTATTTTGCCTCATAATATATGGTAGTTAGTATACCATTTTCGCAAGTAGCGGTGTAGTTCAGTGGATAGAGCACAGGACTTGAAATCAGAAGGTCGTGTGTTCGCGCCCCGAATGAGGCTAACTTTTTTTTTTCTGTAAAAATTACTGTTACCTGTGTATAGGTACGATGTGCACTGGTCGATGTATATACAGTTAATGATTTCATGCGCTAGATTTGCTCGCTTAAATACTCGATTTCGACATGAGCTGGTGAACATGAAGTTACAAATAAAGACACGCCTACAAAGAAGAAATCGATTGATATAGGGACTCTGTAGCTTTAAGGACTATTGGTCAGCCATCTTTGAAAAGAAAATCCAAAATGGATTGGGTATGGTTAATTGAAATTTTCATCCAAATGCATATTATGGGCATGAACATTGTCAATGATATGATAGATGACAGTAATTCAACACTATTGATCTGAACATAATATCAGAAACGATATTGATTTGGCAGAAATAGTGCCTTTTATATTCGAAAAGTTTTGTACAATTTTACTCGAAGATGTTTTGTTTTTTATGTTAAATAAATTTGTCCATAGAATTGTCAATTTATCCTTTGACATTTTAAGTTTAAATTTGCTGTCGCTGCTGCTCCTCCTAAACCGCTTGTTGGATTTTGATGAAACTTGGTAGGAAGCATCGTCATCGGTATGATGTCTAGTTCTGCATATCCCTTGTGTGTTTCAATAATTTTGACAGAGTTATGGCCCTTTGACATTTTTAATTTGTTGTCACTGCTACCCGTCCTAAAACCAATGTTGGATAAAGACCAAAACCAGGTCAATATGAATGACCTTGACCTACTTTTTTGATGCTACAGTGGTGCATTCGTGTCCCATGGACATATTTTCTAGTTTTACTATTGCTTTTGTATTTTCTTATTACATAGAAACACTTTTCCACAAATCCATAATGTTATCCAAAAATGTTCCCTATCTACTTCCAAACATATCTTAACAAGGTTGTGCACTATCCACTATCAAACTTATTTTAACTAGGTGGGTGGAGACACCAGCTGTTTTTCTCCACACAAAAAAACTCTAGCTTCTACTGCAGTTATGGAACTTTTTTACAGCCTAATAAGAACCTTGTGGCTGCAACTTGTTTTTCAGTTGTGAAGGGATTTAATAAATATTTGGTTGAGTTTTTCACCATCACAGGTAGATGGCGCGTACCCCACCCCGTCCAGACCCTACCCCTCTCTACTACCCCCCCTCCCCCACACTCTCTACTTAGTACTACGCCCCTTCCCGCCTGTTTCTCTACTACCCCCCCTTAAATATGTTTTCAATGACATACTGTAAACTGTTCTACTTGGTTTTCAATGTAAAAAAAATAATACATACTCTCTATACCATATAAAATAAAATGGTATAGAGAGTATGTGATTTTTTTTTTTTTTTACATTGAACACCAAGTAGAACAGTTTACAGTATTATGTCATTGAAAACTTAGGGGTAGTAGAGAAACAAGTGGGAAGGGGGGTAGTAGAGAGTGGGGGATGGGGGGTAGTAGAGGGGGGTATGGTGTGGGCGGTGTGGGGTACGCGCCGTCTGCCTGCAATCACAATAAGATAATTATATTTAATCGTCATTTTGATCTGATTTTAAGCGCAGTTGTGGCCATTTTTGGACTTAAAAGTCTAAGGATCTAAAAGAACATTTATATTAATTTGAATGGATTAAATAAAAAAAAATTGCATAATATTAATTGTTGCTTATATCAAACCAACAATATATTTAAACTTAGGCCATAATAAACTAATTGCTAGTTTCTCATCCAAATTTATTTAAAAATATGGGTGGGAGTGAAATTTTATTTTTTTATTTTATTCGACAAATGAAAAATGTACTCAGCACAAGGCAAAAATAGTAAAACATACTACTGAGTACTTCCAAGATCGAAAACAATTTTTTTTTAAGAAAATTACCAGAGCGGCATAAAAAACTGGGGCGAGAATGAGAATCTAGCAATTAAGTTATTATGGCCTGTAGAACAATATCTTCAACTTTTTTTCTTTTAATTTAATTATAATAATTCAAGTCCTATACTGGATTCATAAATTAAGGTGCTAATTTTAATGATGAATATTTTAAAAAAGAAATGAAAATGATAAATGATTTTGGACAAACAGGTCTGTTCTTGAATGGTATATACAAAAATATACTGAGGGAAAAAAGTTTAGCAAGTTTTTGTTGCACACTGAAAATAATATATTTTTGATTGTAAATTCAAGAAACTGTTGCCATAGACACAATATTTTATTAAACACACATCAATAACATTCGAACATCTTCATGACGTAACGAATAAATGAACTTAGGGGTCAAGCCCGTAAAGTCCCAAACTGTCGGTATATCTTGAATACAGTATTATTTCATCAAAAAAAACTTGCTATACTTTTCCCCTCAGTATATAACTATATTACATGTATGTTTTGATATGGTATTGAGAGATTTACATTACATGACCTGGTTTAGATTTAGACATATTCAAAAGAACTATGAAGGCGTGGATCATCTGATTTTATCAGTGATTGTGAACCATAAGTACCTTTCTCCGGACTATGTTTGCTTAAGCTAATGGCGTTGGACTCTTTAAAAGAATTTTTTTTTATAGTCGTTTGATGTTTTGTCTTGTGTTATTTATTTTATGTTAACTTAGGTGAAAACAGTAATTGTTAGGTTTTTTTAGACTGACTATGGCCTTATGTTTGGTCATGTTTATAATATTTGAGACAACTTAAGCTATCATCAAATAAGGAGCCTGCATTAAGTCCCCTTTGTATTATCGTCTTCCAACATCAGTGGTTCAGAGCTATTCAGAAAAAGACGGATAAACATTTTTAGGATTTAAGATTGTATTTTGATTCTGATTAAATTAAAATATGACCACTGATACGCCAGCCAGTCTAGATTTCATTATATCTGTTATTTATTTATTAAATTTTATTTTTTATTCAAATATAATTAGTATTTGACGTACTGAATAAGTAATAGAGTCTGGTCTCAGCGAGTTGGTTCATTTAAACACCGAGATGGGCGTTATTAACCCATCAAGGTTTTTAAATAACCAATGAGCTGAGACAGACTCTATCTGTTCGGTAGTACTGTGTACTTAGTGAAACTGTCAGAATGTTGTTCTCTTACTTCCATTTATTGGAAGTTAGAGGATTTGTTTGAGTCACAGCTGATGCAATATACTATGAAAGATTACAGGCAGACTATGCTTATTAACCCTTAACCCACTATATATATATAATGGACCGTTCTTTCTTTGAATTAAGACCATTCCATTTATGTGAAAAGGGGTGTTTTGGGGAAATGACTGATCAGCAGCCAGCCATTGTAAACCCTGATTAGCCTGCGTGTTACTCGCAGGCTGATCTGGGTTTACAATGGACGCAAAGGCTATTATGCTCGTGCTTAGAGGGTTAAGGGTTAAATGGCACAATTAACACATTTTTTGGAAGTTTGGAATAGGTGATTATGCCGGCCAAATTATTTCAATTTTATGTAACAAACGAAAACTCCTCATAACTAACGCCCTTTTGCCTAATGTTCCCCAATGAAAAACTGAGTTATGCTTAACATTGATAGGGAGCACGGCCATGGTTACTGGTCATTTTACAGTACATGACTGTATTGTTTACATAAAATTAACATTGCAAACAATTGTCAACAAGTGTTAAAAATTCAGCATCCCAAAAAGAGGAAAAGCGATTTCCAAATCAAGTAAATTATACATGTGAGACAGAAAGTTTAAATTGTCTCTGTTATGAGATAAAATATTAATTATAATAATGCATGACTTATAAAATGTATCTCGCCTTTTCACAGGAAGCCGGTTTGGGGAATCAGGTTGCGCCCCCTGCGTACCATGTGAATGTAGGGGATGTCCATCCTGTTATGACCAATGCTGATGTGCCGCAGTCCTACTCCTCTACTGCCCACATGACAGACAACGGTGAGTAGCCACATACCAGTATACAGTCTCTAACTCTGTCCTGTTGTGTCCAATGCTAAAGTGCCGGAGTCCTACTCCTCCGCTGCCCACATGTCAGACAACGGTGAGTAGCCACATACCAGTATACAGTCTGTAACTCCGTCCTGTTGTGTCCAACAATGAAGTCCCACCGTCCTACTCCTCCACTGCCCACATGACAGACAACGGTGAGTAGCCACATACCAGTATACAGTCTGTAACATCATTTCATAGTGAAAAAAGTTATTATATGAAACTTAGTATGTAATGTTTAAAAATGACTTTTCTTTCTCAGTCAACCTACTGAAACACCTTTATAGGTATGACATGGTCTACCTATAGATATATATATTTTTTTATTTGTTCTGAACAATGATTTATCACAATATATCAAGGTAAACTGACATCACAGAGCAACTTTCAGCTGTTTCATCAACTTGTATGGGGTTTATGAGATAAATACATGTAGAATCTCACAATATCTTGCTCCAAAAAAAAAAAAGGAAAAAAAAAAGAAAATGCCTACCTACCGACCCTATTTTTTTAGAGCATGCAATAGGAAACACACCTATTTTTTTGTTTTGCCTAATATAGGTATGACAGCACATTGGCACTACATAAAATAAAAAGGTAGTCAGCTAACACCGCTTTATCTCCAAATAGTCAAAGCATTTTTGCATGAGTCTGCAATTTAGATATGTAGAGATTATAGCATAAAATCACACTTTTTAACAACATATTTGCTACATGTATATTTTTAAAACTAATAAAAAAAAAAAAGTTATTAAATTACTTTTAAAATTTAAATTAGTTTATTATTATAATTGTATATATGTTAAGCTTGCAAACTTAAGTGAAATTTCACTGAACTTTTACACAATCATGTCTTCACTTTCATAAAAGAAACTCCTACAGACAAGTGCCATAACTCTGTTATGAATTTTAACAGAATTATGCCCCTGTTGACAATTTAGTTTCCCAATAAATGGGCAAAGCCTCAAAAGTCGAGCGTACCACATTCTCGTCCAGACCATCGGACCAGTAGGACGTGTACCAGGGGATGTAGAACCGTCCTGCAGAGGATCGTCATACTGTATATCACTATAGCCCGATAGATCATCTGTAACATTGATTTAATGGAGAGGGTGTTACAATGCTGGGTTTTACCTTTTTAGTTCTATTGATCAAAGATCAGCAGAACTTAAGCCGTGGTGCATTGTCCATCATCCGTCCGTCTGTCCGTAAACTTTTTTTTGCAGTGACTTCTCCTCTGAAACTACTGGGTGGATTTTCATGAAACTTTACAGAAATGTTGCCCATGATGTCTAGTTGATCCTAGCAAAAAGCAAAAAATTTACGATGATGTGAAATTCAAGATGACTGCCAAAGCTAAAAATAGATCCAATCTAAGGGCTCCCATTTTCCTGAAAATCATTTTTGGTCAACGGGCATTGCACCCGCTGGGAGGACAGCGCTCCTGATGTGGGTGGGGGAGGCCCCCAAGACCCCCCTTGTGAGTTTTCTGCGCCAGTCTCATGCCTGGTTTATAGAATAACCTTTCTTAGTACATAAATGAATACAGTAGTTTTACATCCTGAACACTCTGTTCATGGCAAATCTTGTGCCTCTATTGTCTTGAATTTTAACCGTTAACCCGCTAAGCACGACTATAATACCCTTTGCGTCCATTGTAAAGCCAGATAAGTGACATGGTCTTAATTCAAAGAAAGAACAGTCCTTTATATATGTGTAGCGGGTTAAGGGTTAATACAATATTTCACCCACCATGAATTTATATATGCATATTAAGTAAGGGCAATCCATGTAAATATAGCAGTTATTAACAAGCAAAATAGAAGATGAAGTTGATTGATTGATTGAATTGGATTTTATATTCGCACCAATAGCTAAGGTGACTTTCCAGCTTCCACTGGTGGAGGAAGACCCCAGGTGCCCCTCCGGGCAATTTTCTTGCACGGGCGGGCACCTGGGTAGAACCACCGAAGATGAAGTTGAACCATCCAATTGTATAGATAGTTTAATAATAAGTTAATGGCTAAATTTAAAAACTATCAGTACTAAAGATGAAAAAGCCCCATATAGTTGTAAATGGGGTCTTTGACCAATTCTATCCATTTTATTCCTTCATTTTTAGCTATTGTCATCATCATCGTCATTGTCGTCATTGTCTGCGTCCCCTGGTTAAAGTTTGTATGTAAGCTTGTATCTCCCAAACGACAGTACATAATGATTGAAACCTTGAAACATATATTCAGAATCATTTGTTGACACTACAGAGTCAGGTGATATAACTCTTCCTTTTATTTTGACCCTTTTCATACTTAGAAACCACTTTACACAAATGATTCATTAGATGACACGACAGAGTTAGGTGACATTAACTCTTGCTTTTATTTTGACAGAATTATGGCCTCTTTTATACTTAGAAAACTTTGTTAAAGTTTGTATGTAAGCGATATTTTTTTGTCATGATTTCAAATTGGGTAAAATACAACAACATTGTTCTGGGGTGGCATTCCACTAGTATTGTATGCACAAAATCTAATAACATCAACTTCTTTTACAATAGACTTTATACAAGGTGAATGGGTGTCCCTTCAACAACCCATATATTGCTCAATTGCTCAATTTGCATTGGTTGTTTTATCATTTGACAATTTCGATTACTTGTTGGTACCCATGCTTTTTATTTTAATTGGGTATTTTGTCATTTTTAATTTTTAATGGGGTATTTAAGCAAATACCGTGCTTATCTGTAGCTCTGAGTCTTTGTACACACAAAATTGTGTATCTGTATTGTCCTGCCTTTTAATGCTATACGGACACCCCACTCACAAGGAATTTATTTTGACCATTGTTTGTTTAACCCTAATGTTAAGTATCTCGATAAATGTAATTTAAATTGTATTTGCAGTTCATATTAACAGCTGTTATATAATTTATCAGGGGCATAGCTAGACATTTTTAGCTCTACTGGCCAAGGGCCAGCAGAGCTTATGGGATGGTGTGTTGTCCGTCGTCTGTCGTCTGTCGTCTGTCTGTCGTCCGTTAACTTTTCTTCAAACAGTTTCTCCTCAGAAACCGCTTGGCTAATTTTGACCAAACTTCACATGGATGATCCTTAGATGAATGCTTTTTAGATTTGTTAAAATTAGGTCAGCGCTATATCCAAGATGGCTGCCATTACCATATATGGTCGAAACCTTAAAAAATCTTCTTCTCCAGAACAGCTGGACAGATTTCAACAGTTTTTCTTTTAAAATGATCGCCACCGCCTAGACTATCAAGTTTGTTCAAATAAAGTCCCCGGGGTCAAAAATGGCTGTGCCCCGGGGGTCCAAAGTTTGTATATTGAGATTTTGCATGTTTTTCATATAGACATATAGGAAAAAACTTTTAAAAAACTTTCTTCTCTGAAACCACAAGGCACAGAGCTCTCATGTATTACATGTAGCATCAGCTTATGGTCCTCTACTAAGTTTGTTCAAATCATGACCCTGGGGTCAAACTTGTTTCTGCCCCGGGGGTCACAGTTTTACATAGACTTGTATAGAGAAAAACTGAAAAAAATATTTTTCTCTGGAACCACATGGCACAGAGCTCTCATATATTACATGTAGCATCAGCTTATGGTCCTCTACTAAGTTTGTTCAAATCGTGACCCTGGGGTCAAACTTGTTTCCGCCCCGGGGGTCACAGTTTTACATAGACTTGTATAGAGAAAAACTGAAAAAAATATTTTTCTCTGGAACCACATGGCACAGAGCTCTCATATATTACATGTAGCATCAGCTTATGGTCCTCTACTAAGTTTGTTCAAATGGTGGCCCTGGGGTCAAATTTGTCCCCGCCCTGGGGGTCACAGTTTTACATAGACTTATATAGGATTTTTTAAAAAAAAAAATTCTTCTCTGGTTTAATATTTTGCATTTGCTTTAAGCTTGTGGTCCTCTACCAAGTTGGTTCATAAGGTGGCCCAGGGGTCACATTTGGCCCCACCCCGGGGGTCACAGTTTTACATAGGCTTGTATAGGGAAAAACTGAAAAAAATCTTCTTCTCTGGAACCACATGGCATAGAGCTCTCATGTATTACATGTAGCATCAGCTTATGGTCCTCTACTAAGTTTGTTCAAATGGTGACACTGGGGTCAAATTTGTCCCCGCCCCGAGGGTCCCAGTTTTACATAGACTTATATAGGAATTATTTTTTTTAAACTTTTTCTCGGAAACTACAAGAGCCAGAGGTTTGATATTTTACATTTATTATAAGCTTATGGACCTTTACCAAGTTTGTTCAAATGGTGACCCTGGGATCACATTTGGCCCCGCCCCAAGGGTCACATGTTTTACATAGACATGTTTAGGGAAAAACTTAAAAAATCTTCTTCTCTGAAACTCCAAGAGCCAGAGGTTTAATATTTTGCTGTTGCTATAAGCTTATGGTCCTTTACCAATTTTGTTCCAGTGGTGACCCTGGGGTCACATCTGGCCCCGCCCCGGGGGTCACAGTTTTACATAAATGCTTGTATAGGGAAAAACTGAAAAAAATCTTCTTCTCTGAAACTGCAAGAGCCAGAGGTTTAATATTTTGCTGTTGCTATAAAAAAAAGAGTACCAAGTTTGTTCAAATGGTAACCCTCGGGTCACATTTGACCCCGCCTCAAGGGTCACATGTTTTACATAGACATGTATAGGGAAAAACTTAAAAAAATCTTCTTCCCTGAAACTGCAGAAGCCAGAGGTTTAATATTTTGCATTTGCTATAAGCTTATGGTCTTCTACCAAGTTTGTTCAAATGGTGACCCATTGGTCACATTTGGCCCCACCCTGGAACCACATGGCACAGAGCTCACATGTATTACATGCAGCAGCAGCTTATGGTCCTCTACCAAGTTTTTTCAAATGGTGACCCTGGTGTCAAATTTGGACGAGCCCCGGGGGAAAGTTTTTAAAAAAAAAAAAAAAAAAATGGATTGATTTTTATTTTGTTCTAATTTTTTTTTTTTTTTTTTTTAATTTTTTTTTTAATTTTTTTATTTCTTTTTATTTCTTTTTTTTGATTGATTTTATTTTTTTATTTTTTTTTTTCATTATCTTTTTAATTACTTGACACTTACTTTAAAATTTATTGTCGTTAGTCCAAACATAATGCCGAGTCAACGGGGGATTCTTCCCGGGGGCTCATATGGTAGAGGGACTATAAACCTTAGAAAGAAAGAAAATCCTAAATGCCTTGTTGAATTTCGACGAAACTTGGCAGGAAGCATCGGTAAGATGTCTAGTTGTGCATATCACGCTTTTGTTTCAGTTTGCTGATTTTTGACGGAGTTATGGCCCTTTGACATTTTTATTTTAAATTTCTTGTCGGCGCAACTCCTTAAACGGCTTGTTGGATTTCTACGAAATTTGGCAGGAAGCCTCAGAATGATGTCTAGTTGTGCAAAGCACGGTATATCAATGAAATCTTGGACAATTTCGAAAACCAGCTAGATCTTGTTAGTAATAACAGAGTTATGGCCCTTGATTTGTTGAAAAATGCTATATTGTATTTTCCTTTGTTAAATCTATAGGAGAAGAGAGCTATATCTAGCTAAATCTATTTAAATCTATAAGAGCTGTTAGAGCCAGTAGAGCATCCACAGGCCCTCTTTAACCTCTTGTTTAATGTGCAGGCCCGACTATTTCTAGTGGGGTCTGGGCATACCCTGGAAAATGTTGAAAATGTAGGACTTCTCTGGTGCGTTTTGGTGTATATTTAGATATAAATTTAAGCAAAATCACACTTCAAAATTCAACAAATTCATACAATATTATGTCTTTTGGCCTAATAGGTAGCTACGGTAGTGTTTATATACTTAAGTAGGGGCAATCCATGTATTTCGATTATATATTGAAATAAAAACAATGTGTTTCTTGCTCCCTTTTATTATTCCCCTACCGGTGTGTCACCGGAAGTGACTATAGGTTTACCTCCCGTCTGTCCATCAGTCCATCAGTCCGTCCAGAAAAATGGATCCTGCAGTAACTTAAAAAATATAAAATATATTTTCATGAAACATTTTAAATATGGTAGAGGGGCATAATGAGATTATGCACGTTATTTAATTTTGTTGATATGGCAACAAAATAGTAAAAAAAAACAACAGTCCGTCCGGAAAACTGGATCCTGTGATAACTTAAAAACTATAAAAGATATTGTCATAAAACAATAGGTAGAGGAGCATAGAGAGATTTTGCACACAATTTTATTGGTAATACAGTGCTTTGGGGTGTATAGAATCATTGGTAGTAAAGAATCAGTTCCTGTTTAAAACCAATTTTCTCAGCTCATATATTTTAGATTATTTTAAAACTTTCCAGGCTTGAAGATAATTCATATAAGCATACATTTAATCAACGGTAAAATTATTTGGGACATATTTCCATGCAAAATATATCACTACGTGCAACACCTCTCAGAAAAAATGATTCTATACTACCTGAATGAAGTGCGTTTTTGAAACAAAAAATTCATACTGTCACAATAAACTCAGAAATAAATATTTGTTGTTTTAACAAATGTTAGGGACAAAAGTCAAAATGCAATCATCAATTAAGTAACTTGTTGAATGTTGGCACTTTTAAGGATAAAATGAAATTATGTAAATATTAGTGCAAGAACGCCTATTAAAAAATCACAGCTTCAGGACAATAATTTTAGAAATTTTGCTATCATACAACTTAAAAGGTAAATCTAAATCAGAAATTAAATAAACATTTTCCTTTCATTTTAAAATGAGACGTTTAACCCAAGTGATTCTATACCCCCCAAAGCACTGTATGGCCAAAATTGCGGTTGTTAGAGTAACAGAATACAGCTGAATAAGGGGGCTAAATGCGTCTATCTTTATACTCAATAAATATTCGATAATTACTTCCCTTCAAACAGAGTTATATATTAATACATGACTTGGAATTGATGTTAATTTCTTTGTGTATGTATTTATATTTTTGTAATATGTTTGTAAACTTACTGGATAAAAAAAAGAAAGAAAAAAAGTGAGGTATATCTTTTACAAATTTGTACGGAAGATTATGTACTCAGACTTTTTGTTTTGTTAAGGTTGCAAAATGTAGCATGCCTTTGTTATTTGTCTTAATCAAAGCCTTTGTTTGGTCTGGTCAATTTACTGCACTTTTATGTAAACATTGCTATTTTATGAGTATTCTGTGAAACAAATATGTGTTACATTCTTTTCCTGTAATTTAGTATTTATTACTCAAATAAATTCTTGAATAAAAGGCTGCCCTGCATTGTTTTACTGTTAATGTTAAAAGCTTTATAAAACAGGAAACTTATCATCTGAAACTGAATTATTGTACACCCAGCCTATATTTTTAATCCAGTAACTCTTGCATAATAAATGTTAAGATCACCATTTACGTTTCCCATTTCAGCATCACCCCCAAGCTACGAGACCTTGTATGGTAAAATGAAGGCAGCCAAACAAGAATCAGAAGGAAATGTTGATTTCTGCAAGAAATTTTTCATCATCATTTTAAGTACCGGTATGTTTGAAACTTAAGAATTTTTACATTATTATTTTAAAAACTGTACTAGTGTGTTACAGGCCCAAGAATGCCTACATCACGTACGTGTGTTTTATGCATAATAATTTGAATAACAGATGTTTTTTAACCCCAATTACGTCACCATCAATATTTTAAGTCCCAATTATACCACTTAAAAATCAACCATCATATGTGGCCGGATTTCAACGGAACTAGGCAGGGATGATGAGTACCAAGCCTGGTTGCGAATATCATCACTGTGTTCCAGTTGAGCGTTTTTGGCCCTTTTAAATTTTTTAATACATAATGTTATCCGGACTAGTTTTCCTGAACCCCTGGCCGGATTTCAACGAAACTTGGCAGGGATGAATAGTATCAACCTTAGTTGCGCATATCGTTAGTGCTGCATGGTATTATCCGTTTATCGGTGTGTAATACGGACCTCAAAATAATACGTACCATGATATTTTTTTAGCATACCGGTTTCTACCAGTTTTCCGACTACACGTGTGTTTTGATTATGAAAGTAAATCGTAATCTGCGACTAAGACTGCGACTAAGACGTATTTTTTAACTTTGTATGGTTCCCGTGTTTGTAAGACAGTTGTAAATACACATATTTGGAAGTGAGCATCATCATAGTTGAAAATAGACACACTTCCAATAATATCTGCTGTTCGCGATGGTGAACGCTCGGCCAATCCCTTCATTCTTCGGGATCCCGCCTCGTGTGTATCACATCGTTTCGGTATGTTCAAAATCTTGACATTATGATCGTCGGAAGGCAACGGCACAGAAAATAGTGCACTGTTGCTATGTAAACAATATGGCTACTAGCTATTGATGGAGCAATTGGCTGAATAACATTGCAACATTTGGATGATAACTTTTTTGAATGCAAATTTGTTTTGGCGGGAATCTAAGGCGTGATGATGTAACCAATATGGAAATATTCAACGAAACTTTTTAGGGCTGATCAGTACCAATCCTGGTTGCGCATGTCATCGCTGTGTTACGATTGAATGATATTTGGTGGAGTTCAGGCACTTATACCGAAACTTTGTCTGGACTAGTGACTGGCAGTTCTCCTAAACCTCAGTAAAACTTGGCAGGGATGATCATTACCAAGCCCCTATTGCGCATGTCGTTTTCGTGTTCCGTTTGAATGATGTTTGGTGGAGTTGTGGCCCTTTAAAGATTTTAATACACAAACTTTGTCCGGACTAGTTTTTCTGAAACCCTGGCCATATTTCAACATAACTTAGTAGGGATGATCAGTACCAAACCTAGTTGCACATGTCAATGTCATGTTCCAGTCGATTGATTTTTGACGGATTTATGACCCTTTCGACAGTGGGGAAGACATCTGTTTCTACTAAAAACATCCTCTAGTTCATATATATTTCAGTGGGCTGTACTATTATGTTGGCGGTGATCCTGGCTGTACCTGTAACCATGATCATCATAGGTAAGTATATACGTTACTTTTTGTAGGTCAGTGTCAAAAAGTTTCAAATGTGATTTTCAACCTTAGTAGCAATCATTATAAAAGGAATGTTGACAAAATATCAAACAAGAAAAAGTTGCTGGAGGGTCCATCGCAATTATCCGCAGTAACCGTCATGTAAACATCCTAGTTAACCACTGTGTCAGATACATCCTCCTTCATCTGGTGTCTGATGAGCCTCGTGGTCGAGGAGTTAACAATGTTGCGTTGTAAACCTTCTCGCCTCTCACTGCTGCGGGTTCAGATCTCACTGATTTTGGTGGCGGGAGGTGTACAGTAAAAGTGAGTGGTCTGCCGTGGTCCACCACCACAATAAAAATCAACCTTCATATATAACCTTACATGTGTTGAAAATGACGTGCACCACACAAACAAACAAACATTCATCTGGTGAAAAAGAAGTTCAGGTTACAAAGAAATAACAAGAATGCAAAGAATTCGTTAAAACTTTTGAAAACTGTTCAAACTGTTCAAAAATTATGTGTTCTGATGTTCATTTTGGTAAATTTAACCTTTTGACCTTGTCCTTTAGACCCAGGGGTCAAACCATTGGATTCAAAACATTCATTGTCATCTAAACATCATATATATGCAACCAGTGTGCCAAATATGTCCCCATACTTCAACTTATATAGGAGGTGTTCAGGTAACAAGAAACAATGAAATGTATGCTGATCCCATTTGACCATAAGACATAATAAAAAAAAAAGCAAGTAAGAAATTTCAATAAAAATATTAAAACATGATGCTTTGATGTTAATTTTGGTAAATTTGACTTTGACCTTTGGTCCCACGAGTCATACTCTTGATACGAAACCTTTGTTGACATCAACTCATCCTAGGCAACCACTGTGCTAAATATGAACACCCTCCTTGTAATGTTGTAGGAGGATTCAGGTTACGAGGAAACAGAAATGTATGCTCACCCAATATGACCACAAGTCCTCTAAACTTGAGATAAGGATCCATACATCAAATCATAAAACTCGTTCCATACTGTATGCATATATCATTACTTATACCATGTAAGATATTTCATTATACTCCCGTCCTAAGACTGGACATATTATGTTGTGGCATTGTCCGTCCGTCTGTCCGTCCGTCTGTCTGTCCGTCTGCCATCTGTCCATTAAGTTTTGTGATGTCCGCTCTCTAACTCAAAACAAATATTATCCAATCACTATGAAACTTGGAAATAATGTTTGAAAACCGGCCCAATCGCCCCGGTAACAACGGAGTTATGGCCCTTTAATTATTGAATAATTCATCCTAACTTGGAAATAATGTTTATGGGCATAATATCTCGGGTCAAGTTCGAAAACCAGCCCAATCTCCCAGGTAACAACAGAGTTACGGCTCTTTAATTATTGAAAATTTACAATTTTGCGCTGTCCAGTCGCCCCGGTAACAATGGAGTTATGGCCCTTTAATTATTGAAAATCGCCCCGGTAACAACGGAGTTATGGCGCTTTAATTATTGAAAATTTTATTAATTAATTTTATTATCAATTATTAATTACTGAAAATTTTAACGAAGTTCAATAACTTGAGTATGTTTTTCAATCTTTATGAAACTCTTTGGAATAATGTTTATGGGCATAATATCTAAGTCGAGTTTGAAACCAGCCCAAAGTTATGGCCCTTTATTGAAAATTTACAATTTTGATGATGTCCTCTCAAAAACTTGAATATTTGTTTTTCAATCTTGATGAAGTTCAAAAACCAGTCCAATCGCCCTGGTAGCAACAGTGTTCATATTATGTCACAGCATTGTCCATCCATCCGTCTGTCTGTCCATGAATTAACTTTTGCGATGTCCTCGATGAGGAGATACAATGCTGATACTAACACCAGTCTGTTACAAAGATCATGTTGGCCAATTTTTACCCTTACAATCATTTATCACAGTTACAAATGATCCACTTTTATTTTGTGTCCAATTGACACTCTTGTTGAGAATAATGAATATTGCAGGTATAATTAAACCCTAAGCTACAGGGGTCAGACCCTGGATTTGAACAATTATTGTCACCTAGTCATCCTAGGTCTCCTCTGTGCTAGATATGAACACCATTCTTCAACTAATGAAGGAGGAATTCAGGTTACAAATAAAACTGACGGACGTACAGACGGGACGGACCACAGTATACGGTATCTGCTTAGCAGATATAACAAGTTTAATTATTGAAAGTTATGAAAAACATCGAAAAAATATATAAACAAGAAGATGTGACTATTTTAAGGTTGTTCTGAAATGGATATAGGAGCCTCCATTTTGAGACTACAATATAATATGGCATATTGATAAATATCATTTAAAGCAAAACAATTTACTGCAAATAAATGCATCCTCCATCTGATCCTATGATTTTTTTGCATTAAACCCAGTCTACGATAAACACAGATGATAAACACAGTCTATGATAAACACAGTCTATGATAAACACAGTCGTCTATGATAAACACAGTCTATGATAAACACAGTCGTCTATGATAAACACAGTCTATATTTAAAATAGTGTTTTTTTGGGTGCAGAGGAATCATCAGTTTAATAAGAGAGCTAAGAAGTACTACTAATTTTTAGCTCGACTGATCTGATCAAAGATCAGCAGAGCTTATGCCGTGGTGCGGCTTCCATCCGTCCGTAAACTTTTTTTCTGTGGCGACTACTCCTCTGAAACTACGGATTTTCATGAAACTTTGAAGGAATATTGTTCTTGATGTCTAGTTGATCCTAGCAAAAATTCAGGTCGGCCGGAAATTCATGATGGCCGCCACGACTAAAAATAGATTTTAAAAATGTGATATTTAGGCGACTACTTCTCAAAATCCTTAAGTGATATTGATTTGGAACCTTTACCAAAATGACTGGCACGACATGTAGTTGATCCTGTCCAAAGTTCATTTTGATTGGATGTCAAACATGGACGCCTGCGGTCATCTTTGTTTACATAGAGTTATATAGGAAAACTTTTGGTGGCTACTCCTCTGAAACTACTGGACGGATTTTCATAAAACTTGACAGGAATGTTGCTCTTGATGTCTAGTGGATCCTGGCAAAAATTCAGGTCAGCCGCAAATTCAAGATGGTCTCCACGGCTAAAAATAGATTTTAAAAATGTGACTACTTTTCAAAATACGGAAGTGATATTGGTTTGGAACCTTTACCAAAATGACTGGCACGACATGTAGTTGATCCTAACCAAAGTTCATTTTGATTGGATGTCAAACATGGCGCGCATCTTTGTTTACATAGAGTTATATAGGAAAAACTTGTCGCGACTACTTCTATAAATCTACTTGATGGAATTTCATGGAACTTGACAGGAATGTTGCTCATGATGTCTAGTTGATCCTAGCAAACATTTAGGTCGGTAGGAATTTCAAGATATCGCCACTGCTAAAAATAGATTTTAAAAAAAAAAGTGACTTTGTGGCGACTACTTCTCAAAAACCGTAAGTGATATTGAATTGGAACCTTTACCAAAATGACATATACTTGGTCCTAACCAATATTCATTTTGATTTGATGTCAAACATGGCCGCCAACGGCCATCTTTGTTTACATAGAGTTATATATGAAAAACTTGTGGCGACTACTCCTCCAAAACTACTTGACAGATTTTCATGGAACTTCACAGGAATGTTAATCTTGATTTCTAGTTGATCCTAGCAACATTTCAGGTCAGATGGAAATTCAAGATGGCCACCATGGCTAAAAATAGATTTTTAAAAAACAAATTTGTAGCAACTACTTCTTGAAAACTAAAACTGATATTGATATGGAACTTTTTCTAAAATGATCAGCATGACATGATGTTGGTAAATTATTTTGATTTGACATTAAACATGACTGCCAGTGGCCATCTTTGTTAACATAGAGTTATATAGTAAAAACTTGTAGCGACTACTCCTCTGAAATTACTTGACAGGTTTTCATGAAACTTCACAGTAATGTTGATCTAGCTATCAAAACCTATCAGTAGAGATTCAAGATCATTGACCTCTTGTTATTATTATTTAAACACAGTTTGTGACTAAAGGGGTTGATGCACTATTTTCAAACAATATTTATTTAAAAGGGCTCTGAAAAACTTGAAAAAATCGGAACGAATTATCAAAATGCCATGAAAAACAAAGGATAATTATGGCCTATTAAAAATTGCAAAGAACATACATGTAAATGGAGGCGGCCATCTTGGAACAATGACATCATCGCGCCTTTTTACCTTATATGGTATATTGACAAAATATAAGAAAAAAGCAAGAAAAGCGCTGCCAATTGATTAAATACAGATGTCAAATGTATGCTTATTTCTCATTTGCAGTGATTTTCTTTGCTTTAAAAGTCATTTTGTCAATATGCCATATATGGTAAAAAGGCGCAATGACGTCATCGTTCCAAGATGGCCGCCTCCATTTATGTTGATTAACTTGTTTGAAAATAGTGCATCAACCCCTTTAAACTGTTAAAAGGAGTTGATCATTTTAAGATCGAAATATGAAAATGTAGGAAAGGGATGATATATCATACTGATGCTCACCATGGAATTGCAAGGTAACTACACCCAAATGCTTCTGTCTAATCAGCCATTGCAAGGTAACTACACCCAAATGCTTCTGTCTAATCGGCCATTGTAAGGTAACTACACCCAAATGCTTCTGTCTAATCAGCCATTGCAAGGTAACTACACCCAATTGCTTCTGTCTAATCAGCCATTGCAAGGTAACTACACCCAAATGCTTCTGTCTAATCAGCCATTGCAAGGTAACTACACCCAAATGCTTCTGTCTAATCAGCCATTGCAAGGTAACTACACCCAAATGCTTCTGTCTTATCAGCCATTGCAAGGTAACTACACCCAAATGCTTCTGTCTAATCAGCCATTGCAAGGTAATTACACCCAAATGCTTCTGTCTAATCAGCCATTGTAAGGTAACTACACCCAAATGCTTCTGTCTAATCAGCCATTGTAAGGTAACTACACCCAAATGCTTCTGTCTATTCAGCCATTGTAAGGTAACTACACACAAATGCTTTCGTCTAATCAGCCATTCTATATGTATTTGTTCCAGGTGCCATCTTTAAGGATGACTGTCCTGCAGAACGAATGATACCCATCTATCTGATAGTGGCAGGATGTTTTGGAATTGTTAAAAATCTCTCCAACCTTATCCAGCGAGGCGTGAACAAAAATGATGAAGATGCAGATGAGAAAACTGCTAAAACAAATCCATTTGATGCCGTGTTGAACTGTTTCTTGTTGGCTTGGTTTATAGCTGGTAAGTCAAGTTGCTGCCATGTTAAATTGTTTCTAGCGGCTTGGTCTATAGCTGGTAAGTCAAGTTGATGCCACGTTAAATTCTTCCTTGTTGGCTTGGTTTATAGCTGGTAAGTCAACTTGTTGCCATGTTAAATTGTTTCTAGCGGCTTGGTTTATAGCTGGTACATCAAGTTGATGCCACGTTAAATTCTTTCTTGTTGGCTTGGTTTATAGTTGGTAAGTCAAGTTGTTGCCATGTTAAATTGTTTCTAGCGGCTTGGTTTATAGCTGGTAAGTCAAGTTTTGCCACGTTAAATTCTTTCTTGTTGGCTTGGTTTATAGCTGGTAAGTCAAGTTGATGCCACATTAAATTCTTTCTTGTTGGCTTGGTTTATAGCTGGTAAGTCAAGTTGATGCCACGTTAAATTCTTTCTTGTTGGATTCTTCCTTGTTGGCTTGGTTTATAGCTGGTAAGTCAAGTTGTTGCCATGTTAAATTGTTTCTAATGGCTTGGTTTATAGCTGGTAAGTCAAGTTGTTGCCACGTTTAACTGTTTCTTGTTGGCTTGGTTTATAGCTGGTAAGTCAAGTTGTTGCCACGTTGAACTGTTTCTTGTTGGCTTGGTTTATAGCTGGTAAGTCAAGTTGTTGCCACATTGAATTGTTTCTTGTTGGCTTGGTTTATAGCTGGTAAGTGAAGTTGTTGCCGTGTTAAATTGTTTCTAGCGGCTTGGTCTATAGCTCGTATAAAGTCAATTGGGTTGAGTTGAATTAAGCGATAACCATGCTAAAATGTTCAGTCTGGGATGGTATGTCAGCGGTTTTACAGTCTAAGCATTTCATTTTACGGCAGCGCTTTTATCTAAATTCTAATGAAAATCAATTTAATAACTAGAAATATAGGTAAAAATTGTATCTACCCGATAGTTTTTCCTCTGTTAATTCCAATTCATGGGCTCCACGAGTTAGTTGATATTATACATTTATGTAATCATTGTTTGTTGTAACGTAATGTGACACCCCAATATTTTTAGACAGTAAATCAGGTGATTTATGGGCGAAAATTTAAGACCAGTGGTATAACACATTATTTCTAGTTGCATTAAAATTGTTTTTTTGTTTGCTTGGTTTATTGTTTTTAAGTTCATGCCATACTATCTTTGTTAAACTTGTTAAAAAGTTTATCAAAAGAGTTTATGACCCTATCATTTTGCAACGCACTGCATGCTTAGTGGTGGACCTGTTTACAGTTCGCCATTGCTTTCCTCTTTAATTGTGCGATGACCGGACAGGCTGTGGACCCTATGATGACGTCTACCTAAAGCCCAAAAGGATGGTGATGTTTGATGTTTGTTTGCAGTCTTGTCTTGTCGTGCCCTTAATGGTTTATGCTCTTGTTGCTCTGGCTTCTGCCAAGTCATTGAGTACCTTCTTTGTGGATTTTCTAGGCTATTGTTTCTTTGTATTTATATATACCAGGCACGTAGCTGCCTATACACGAGTACGTGGCTGAATCCACATGATTCTGACAAAAGCACCTCAGAACGCCCAGAATGCACCAGATTGCACCATTGTTTTCAAAAAATGTTGGGGGTTCATGCCCCCGGACCCCACTAGCACAATTATGAATCCACATGAATAGAGGGCTAGCTACGCCCCTGTATACATGAGCATCTTTGTGTTTTACTTATATTGCCATGCTGCCTTGTTGGTTAGAGAATAGTTCATGGCGGTGATTTCTTTATTTACACTGTCCCGTTTTATTGGGTTGACATTAGGATAAGTGTGATGTTTGGTACACCCTAGAACCTGGTTTAAACCCCCAGCGGCCTTTTTTGCCACTGATTGTTCCAAGGCGATAGCCCTATTGTCAACCCTTTTATGTTTGTGATGTCTTATTTGGTCTTTTATTCATCTTTAAATTTGTAATTTGTTTCTGTGTGTGTTTGTGGTTGACTGTCGTCCTTAAATGCTGCTTTTCCTGTTTCGATTTTTATATCTATATTGATTGTGTCTTGTTGGCAAATTCAAGTTGATGCCTCGTTAATGTTTTTCTTGTTGCCTTGGACTATAGCTGGTTGGCCAGATTGGTGCCTAGTTAAATTGTTTTTTGTTTGCTATGTTTATAACTTTATAGTTCATTGGATGCCACATTAAATTGTTTTTGAGTCGCCATGTGTCAGCATGGCTGACTCATTGGAGTCCTATATACTGTAATTTCTGAAGTTGGAGTATTTGGACGAGGAGCTTTACGCAGTTCGAGAATGTAGGTCCTTTAACTGCCTCAAGTATAACTTAATTTGATAAGGTGACTGACATGAACGTTATGTATACCGTATAATATAACTACTGATTTTGAATAATTGTAGTTGTATACAGTATATACGTGTCTTTTTTGTAAATGTACTTTAATACTATGTGCATTAATACACGCATAAACATGTTATGAATGGAAAGTTTCAATAGCGTAGTTACCCGGATGTCGAACATCTCATTAATATTAATTCATTTCATTCAATAGTGTCAGAGTGTATGTCCGTAAATATTGTAGTTATTGTGGCTAGTACTTTGAGAAATAGTATTGCATAGTACTATAAATAAATACAGAAATTGATGAAAATAATTTGTCAAGAAGTGCACAGTTCTACTACCAACAGAATTGTAAACAAATCAAACAGTTTAACGTAATCAATGTATGCAGTTGGGTAAAGTCGGTTAGCCAATGAAAAAGAATAGAATTGTGCAGGCTAATTAATATGCCTGCAAGAACAGCTGAGCGTCGGCAGGTCAATCGATCTGTTTTATTTCCTTTGAACAAATGCGCGAGTGTCTGATTTATCAACAGTATTTCTGTTATGTAAGCCAGTCAGTTAACCTAACCATGCTTTCCGGGGTTGAACCAATACAGATACAGATTCTTCACAAGTACCTGACAACGCGTGTATCAGCGGTGGGAGATACACTTAAATACTAAAACAAATAATTCAGCTCCGTTACTCCAGACAAAAACATCTCATGTTCTAACCAGCTACCAGGGGCGTACCTGGAGTGTTTTGGGTATATGCAGGGGGAGGTGAGGTGACATCCTCCCGCTAGTGGGGGTCCGGGGGTCCTCCCCCATGAAAAGTTTTGAAAAATTTAACCCAAAATAAGTAGTTTTGAGCGACTTAAAAACGTATTTTGAAGCTATTCTAATTCTCCAAAGTCATTCTTTTCTCTTTGATTTATTGAATATTTACCGGGGTAGGATGGGTTGGTCTACCTTTTACCCTAATCCCGCTTCGACTTCACTTTTTATTGCATTGTTTCATTTGTAACTTTTTCATTTTTAGCTCTACTGGCCGTCGTCCGTCCGTCGTTAAATTTTGTCTCGTTAAGAAGATAGAGCCTTCATTTTCCATCTGATCTTTACCAAACTTTACCAGATTGTTAATGTCAATGAAAGCTCGAACAAGTTTGAAAACCAGCCAAATCAGACCAGTAACAGCAGAGTTATGGCCCTTGATTTTCCTGTACGAAATATCGAGGCGTATTCTACCCGGAAACCAGGCGGAATCCGCCTGGAAAGTAGAGGGAATTAGAATTTGACGGGCGTCATTGAACAGGACTGTAACATTTTTGAAGTTTTGATGCCTCCTCAGAGGCGTCAAAATGATTTTATGCCGCCCCGCAAAAGGCGTCCTTTTAGATGACGGGCGTCAATTTGGACTTAAAAATTTCACTGAGGCGTCATTTCATACTTAAACATTTTACAAAGGCGTCATTTTGGACTTATTCATTTAACTTAGGCGTCATTTCATACTTAGGAATTATACAGAAATGTTATTTTGAAGTTAACATCAGGGCAACATTGCATGGTACTCAGAATATTTAAGGGTGGATTTGTGGGTGGGCGGGGGAGGTTTTTAAAAGGGCTTTGCTGCCCCAAAAAATGGCAAAAAAAACCATTTAAAGTGTATGCCATATTTGCTAAGGAGGCGACTCAATAACATTGCAATTAATTCAAATTTAATCATTGTTTTTTTTAATTGACTGGCGTTCATAAATTGCAAAGCTCGATTCTAGGGATGTGACACAACATTGACTTATGTACCACTATGTACTGCGAAGATCATAGATCAGTTATTCATAATTTTCCATAGCAGAGATGTTGAGATTTTATCTTATTTTCAGTAGGTGATAAAATTAATGTTACTCAGTTTTTATCCTTACGTTCAATAGTAAAATAAAAAATCTCTGGCAGCAGAATAAAAAGACGATTATTTTCAAGATTTTGATTTTGAAAGATACATATATTATGAATGTTAAGATGATAGGGCATTCATTTTTTATCCGATCTTTACCAAACTTTACCAAATTGTTAATGTCAATGATAGCTCAAACTTTTTCGAAAACCAGTCAGATCCGACTAGTAACAGCAGAGTTATGGCCCTTGATTAGTTAAAAATGCTATATTTTGCCTCGTTAAGACGATAGGGCCTTCATTTTTCATCCGATCTTTACCAAACTTTACCAGATTGTTGATGTCAATAAAAGATCGGACAAGTTCGAAAACCAGCAAGATCGGACCAGTAACAACAGAGTTAGTAAGAGATATAATAGACTTGTAAACAAAGCTTACACGCAAAATTTGATGTGAAATGGGACGCAATGCAATGGCCCTTGATTTAGTTAAAAATGCTACATTTTGCCTCGTTAAGACAATAGGGCCTTCATTTTTCATCCCATCTTTACCAAACTTTACTAGATTGTTAATGTCAATAAAGTCTTGAACAAGTTTGAAAACAAGCCAGATCGGACCAGTAACAGCGGAGTTATGGCCCTTGATTTAGTTAAAAATGCTACATTTTGCCTCGTTAAGACGATAGGGCCTTCATTTTTCATCCGCTCTTTACTAAACTTTACCAGATTGTTAATGTCAATAAAAGCTTGAACAAGTTCGAAAACAAGCCAGATCGGACCTGTAACAGCGGAGTTATGGACCTTGATTTCATTAAAAATGCTATATTTTGCCTCGTTAAGGCCTTCATTTTTCATCTGATCTTTATCAAACTTTACCAGATTTTTCTTTTATTATTTTTTTTTTTATTTTTATTTTTTTTGAAATGTTTTTTATTTTATTTTTATTTTTATTATCTCTTCTGGCCAAGTTCGAAAACCAGTAGCAGAGTTACGACTCTTGATTTAGTTAAAAATGCTATATTTTGCCTCTTTAAGGCGATAGTCACTCGCTTCATTGATGCTATAAGAGCCATATTAGCCATATTAGCCAGTAGAGCGTCCACTGGCCCTCTGACCCTCAACTCTGAATTATACGCACGAGCATTTTAATACGCCACACCTTCAAAATTTTAACATAACCTTTAACCTCGCCAAGAAGACAGACATTGTTCAATCTTGGCGACTCAGGACCTTAAGTCCTTTGATTTATTTGCTTGGTTTAGAGCTGTTATTTTTCCTTGGTGTATAGCTGTTATTGTTTGCTTGGTTTATAGCTGTCGTTTCCTTTGTTTATAGCTGTTGATTTTAGTTTGGTGGTTTATAACTGTTATTGTTTCCTTTATTTATAGCTGTCATTTCCTTTGTTTATAGCTGTTGACTTTAGTTTGGTGGTTTATAACTGTTATTGTTTCCTTGGTTTATAGCTGTTGACTTTAGCTTGGTTTATAGCTGTTATTGGTTCCTTGGTTTATAGCTGTTGACTTTAGCTTGGTTTATAGCTGTCAGTGCTCCAAGAAAATTAGGGACTAGCCCAGGGTAAGCAGATTTCAGAAGTCTACTTGCCCTGACTGAAAAGTCACTAGCCCCGATTTATTTTTTAGTTACCCTAAAATGTTATTACCAATGAATAGTTACATAGTTTTGTCGATATTGAATATTTTATTTATAATTAATTAATAATACACATGTGATTAGAATCCAACAATAAGGTACTATTTTCCTTTGTTTTCCTTTTATTTATGCATTGCATCATATAAAATACAATAATATTTTCTTTTACATTTTTAGGATCACGCCGCAAATCATATCAAAAACCGTACGGGGTCTTCAAATTAAACCATCTAAAAACAGGCTCGTACTCCCAGGTGTTATTTAGCAGCTTTCATTTGTGAATAAGTGTTCGTTATAAAGTGTTTTTATGATACAGACTTGCTAAAAATAAACTAAAAATAGAAAAATTAATACAGCAATCCATTGAAAAATAAGAATATAAAATTGAAATCACCGTTCAAACTGTTAATATTCGAGTGATCTTTCTTCTTCTACATGTCCAACGTGACAAATTTGCGTGACCACTCAATGTTAATATGAAAGCTGTAATACGATTGGTTCAAATGGTAATCAGCCAGTAAAATGCATGCTTTCAAATTGATGAAAACTTTAATCAAGGTAGAGAACATTTTGTTTTTCAACATATAACATTACGGCTTCAAATTACACGCGATTAAAGATGATTTATGGTTAAATTTTAGTTTGCAAAGTTTAATTGTCCCGAGATTTTTTAGACTAGTCCGACGGGCAACCATTTTTGAAAGAGAGACTAGCCTGGACTCAGATTGGACTAGCCCCGGTCGTCGGGTTATCCTATTCTCCGAGCACTAGCTGTTATTGTTTGCTTGGTTTATGCTGTTATTGTTTCCTCGGTTTATATCTGTTAACGTTAGCTTATGGTTTATAGCTGTTAACTTTAGGTTGGTTTATAGCTGTCATTGTTTGCCTGGTTTATAGCTGTTGACTTTAGCTTGGTTTATAACTTATTGTTTGCCTGGTTTATAGCTATTATTGTTTCCTCGGTTTATATCTGTTAATGTTAGCTTATGGTTTATAGCTGTTGACTTTAGCTTGGTTTATAGCTGTTATTTTTTCCTTAGTTTATAGCTGTTGACTTTAGCTTGGTTTATAACTTATTGTTTGCCTGGTTTATAGCTATTATTGTTTCCTTGATTTATAGCTGTTGACTTTAGCTTAGTTTATAGCTGTTATGATTTGCTTGATGTATAGCTGTTATTGATTGCTTGGTTTATAGCTGTTGTGTTTTGCTTGATTTATAGCTGTTGACTTTAGCTTAGTTTATAGCTGTTATGATTTGCTTGATGTATAGCTGTTATTGATTGCTTGGTTCATAGCTGTTGTGTTTTGCTTGATTTATAGCTGTTGACTTTAGCTTAGTTTATAGCTGTTATGATATGCTTGATGTATAGCTGTTATTGATTGCTTGGTTCATAGCTGTTGTGTTTTGCTTGATTTATAGCTGTTGACTTTAGCTTAGTTTATAGCTGTTATGATTTGCTTGATGTATAGCTGTTATTGATTGCTTGGTTCATAGCTGTTATTGTTTGCCTGGTTTATAGCTGTTAACTTTAGCTTGGTTTATAGCTGTTAATTTTAGCTTGGTTTATAGCTGTTATTGATTACTTGGTTTATAGCTGTTATTGTTTACTGGGTGTATAGCTGTTATTGATTGCTTGGTTTATAGCTGTTATTGTTTGCCTGGTTTATAGCTGTTGTGTTTTGCTTGGTTCATAGCTGTTATTGTCTGCTTGGTTTATAGCTGTTAACTTAAGCTTGGTTTATAGCTGTTAATTTTAGCTTGGTTTATAGCTGTTATTGATTACTTGGTTTATAGCTGTTATTGTTTACTGGGTGTATAGCTGTTATTGATTGCTTGGTTTATAGCTGTTATTGTTTGCCTGGTTTATAGCTGTTATTGTTTACTGGGTGTATAGCTGTTGACTTTAGCTTGGTTTATAGCTGTTGTGTTTTGCTTGGTTCATAGCTGTTATTGTTTGCTTGGTTTATAGCTGTTAACTTTAGCTTGGTTTATAGCTGTTAATTTTAGCTTGGTTTATAGCTGTTATTGATTACTTGGTTTATAGCTGTTATTGTTAACTGGGTGTATAGCTGTTGACTTTAGCTTGGTTTATAGCTGTTGTGTTTTGCTTGGTTCATAGCTGTTATTGTTTGCTTGGTTTATAGCTGTTAACTTTAGCTTGGTTTATAGCTGTTAATTTTAGCTTGGTTTATAGCTGTTATTGATTACTTGGTTTATAGCTGTTATTGTTTACTGGGTGTATAGCTGTTATTGATTGCTTGGTTTATAGCTGTTATTGTTTGCCTGGTTTATAGCTGTTGTGTTTTGCTTGGTTCATAGCTGTTATTGTCTGCTTGGTTTATAGCTGTTAACTTTAGCTTGGTTTATAGCTGTTAATTTTAGCTTGGTTTTTAGCTGTTATTGATTACTTGGTCTATAGCTGTTATTGTTTGCTTGGTTCATAGCTGTTGTGTTTTGCTTGGTTTATAGCTGTTACTATTTGTTTGGTTTATAGCTGTTAACTTTAGCTTGGTTTATAGCTGTTAATTTTAGCTTGGTTTATCAAGTTTAAGTTCATTTGATGCCACATAAAATTCCAGCAGTTGGCTTAGTTTATTGCTAGCAAGTCCACGTTAAATTGTTTCTTGTTCACTTGGTTTTTAGCTGGTAAGTCCATTTGATGCTACTTTAAATTCCATCTGTCTCGGTTTATTGCTAGAACATGTGTCAATTTCATGGCACATACAACTTTATTCTACTAAATTTAAAACGGCCTTTATTTGCAGGCAATGTGTGGATATACAGAACTAATGGACATTGGAGTACCAACTCACTGGATCCCAATTACTGTGACCCCACGCTATACTGGTTTGCATTCTGGATAACAACGGTGACCTACATTATTCTTGGTTCAATCTGTTGTTGCATGTGTTTAGGTGGTATCCTGGCAATATGCTGTGGCATTTTCGCAGAAAAGTAGTCCCCACATCCTTGGCAAAAAACAAAATTGTGCACAATCATGTAATCATTCTTAAACACTGGAAATCGTCAAGTTTATTGGTTTTTCCCTGCAATAATATCTTCTACTCAAAACATTTAACTGTGTTATACAATAAGGCACATAATTTGCTAGCCAAACTTGAATTATTTGTTTCTTCAAACATTTAAAAGTTATACCTGAATTATTTTTTTTAAATTTAGGAGTGCTCTTATTTACACTTAAGCTGCATTTTTTGTCTCGCCCACGATAGTGGGTAGTGAGACATAGAAGTCACTTTTCTGGTGGTGGTGGTGGTGGCGGCGGCAGAAGCGGCTGCATTTTAAATCAACTATATCTCAACAACTGCTGCTCGTATTTTTCTGAAACTGTCAGATGTTTTGTTGGGTCTAGAGACATCACATAATGCCAAAATTACCAAGGTCAAGGTCAAGTTTTGGATATTTTCCCAAAATTTAACCTTGGTTATGTAAGTTAACCTTGGTTAGGTAAGTTAACCTCAGTTAACTGTATGTGATCATTTTCTTTGTTTGATACTTGGTCATATGTATTGTTGGTATTGGTGGACATCACTGAACGACAAAAAATACCAAGGTAAAAAGGTCATGGTTTGCTTATTTTCCCCAAACTTAACCTTGGTTATGTAACTTAACCTCAGTTTATTTTTATGTGATTGCCTCACTTTATGTCTTTGATACCTGATGTTCGTGTGTATTGTTGGCATTGTTGGACATCACTGAATGACAAAAAATACCAAGGTCAAGGTTGTATTTTGCGTTATTTTCCCCAAACTTAACCTTGGTAAGGTAACTTAACCTCAGTTAACTTTATGTGATGCTTCACTTTATGTCTTTGATACTTGATCATATGTATTGTTGGCATTGGTGGACATCGCTAATTGACAAAAAATACCAAGGTCAAGGTTAAATTTTGCACCATTTCCCCAAACTTAACCTTGTTTAGGTAACTTAACCTCAGTTAACTTTATGTGATTGCTTCACTTTATGTCTTCTTTGATACTTGGTCATATGTATTGTCAGCATTGGCGGATATCACTGACTTGACAAAAAATACCAAGATCAAGGTCATATTTTGCATTATTTTCCCCAAACATCGCTTTGGTTAGGTAAGTTAACCTCAGTTAACTTCATTCCATTTATCTTCCCTTTTCATATTTCATCGACTTTGTTGTTTTTACATAATCCTACTGTTTCATATACGGTTTTCCAAAGTAGGCGAGACACCCTCAGACCGAGGTCTTGTTTTTTATTTGATATTGAAAGATGGGCATAAATTATGAGCATTAGTTTGTATTATGTTCAATCTCTCGAAAAAGTGTGTATTATATTATTATTTACTATTATATAAATATGAAATCCATGTCAGATAGAAATAAAGTATTTCCAGCAGGTTGATAATGTGCCAGATCAATACCTTTTAGATGGGACATGATGATCCTCGATAACAAGGTATGTTTTACAAATGCCGAACACCGGGTTTTATTTCTTAAATACATACTAGCTTAGAAAGTTAATATTTTTTGAAGTGGGGAAATAAATTTGCCTGTCTTCAACTTGTTGTGTCTCTGCTGTGAAACTTTCATATTAAAGTTTTATGTCCGAGAACAGCAGAAATAATAAACAGGAAATTAACCTCTGTACCCCTCTGTGTCTTAAATTACCCGAGAAGTTGGTAATGATATCGATTAGTGTTATATATATCAATATGACAAGGTATTACAAGACTAGACTATAGAATAATGTTAAAGGGACACAGTTTTGGGTATAGAATACTGTTAAAGGGACACAGTTTTGGGTATAGAATAATGTTAAAGGGACACAGTTTTGGGTATAGAATACTGTTAAAGGGACACAGTTTTGGGTATAGAATAATGTTAAAGGGACACAGTTTTGGGTATAGAATAATGTTAAAGGGACACAGTTTTGAGTATAGAATAATGTTAAAGGGACACAGTTTTGGGTATAGAATAATGTTTAAGGGACACAGTTTTGGGTATAGAATAATGTTAAAGGGACACAGTTTTGGGTATAGAATAATGTTAAAGGGACACAGTTTTGGGTATAGAATAATGTTAAAGGGACACAGTTTTTGTATAGAATAATGTTAAAGGGACACAGTTTTGGTATAGAATAATGTTAAAGGGACACAGTTTTGGGTATAGAATAATGTTAAAGGGACACAGTTTTGGTATAGAATAATGGTAAAGGGACACAGTTTTGGGTATAGAATAATGTTAAAGGGACACAGTTTTGGGTATAGAATAATGTTAAAGGGACACAGTTTTCACCCAAAACTATTTTGAAAGCAGAATAATGCCCAATAGAAGTTCTATATTTAATAATGATTGCGTAATTTTACTTTAGGAGAAATATTATTCAAGTTTCCACTCCCCACCACCCATAATTTATCAGCACTTGTGGGACCCCAGTAGCTTTTGAAAAACTACAATATGCCAAAAATAGCAACAACAATAACCAGCTTATTATTTATATATAATTTTATATAAGGCGTCTGCTATTGGGCGAGGTGCTGTGTCGATGTTGGTGTATAGGGCTGTGGGTTCGAATCCGTTGGTAAGTGGTTAGTAATCCGTTGGTAAGTGGTTAGTACAAAATGTTCTCCACACATATATATATGGTAAAGAATAGTATATATACATAAATTGTGGGTTAGGAAGAACAAAATATAAACACTTGTACATATTCGGTTTGAAGATGGGTAAATCAGAACTCAGGATTGCAGTGTGTCTATTTAAAGCTGCATAATTTACAGTTTAGTTTCCTTTTTACATGTAGTGCCATGCTTTATTCATGAGCTGCTTTTATTACATAAATTTATATGCCTGTCCTTCAAATGTATTACTTTAAGTATTTCCATATCCTTTGTGTTTTTTAAACAACTATGCTATAATATGGTAAAATGCTTGTTATTCAGAGCTAATGACACGTTTCTCTTGAAACAAATGTCTCTTAAAATGTCTAAATATTAACTCGGGGAGATTAGTGTTTTTACAGGGAGTACAGAATACCCATATTTTTAAAGTTGTCTCAATTTTTCACCATTTTTAGAACAGTTTCATTTTTCAATGAAATCATAACCAGTTATCAAGTCGAAACAAACATATAACATTTATGTCCTGGGTATTTGTATTGGAAGTTGATCATGTATTTATCATATCTCCTTGCCCAAACCCTCGTTACACACTCCTACCTCACCATAACTCCTCCATGACAATCTTTGTGTATACATGTACATGATTTTGGTGTTCAATGAAGTTGTTGTCTTTTTATCTGTCACATTGACTTTTTTAATATATATTATATTTTATATTTAATAATATATGTTAAGTTCTGCAGCAGAATAAAATGCCTTAACTTGAGATATGAGTTTGACTTAATTGTTCAAACTGATGCAGTGATATTAGGCTATTCCATTAAAACATACATGGTACCCCAGGAAATTATAGGCACTTTTAAAATAGAATATCCACCCACAGATGCAAAACTGAGTTTAAAGAACGAAACTTTAGAAAAGATGGTTCACCGTTGATGTTTATTAAATTGCCTTCCTGGGATCCCGGGTATCTGTTCACCGTTGATGTTTATTAAATTGCCTTCCTGGGATCCCGGGTATCTTTTATGGAATAGCCCTTACTTATAGTATGTCTTAATTGGTGTGAAATTCAGTTTCTGTGTATGCCTTGCAAGATTTCTTGTTCCTATGTTTTGTTTGTATATGTTACTTAGGTTATTTATACGAGGGGCATTTGAAAAGTAGTGGCAACACTGGCGGATTTTTCATATAAACTGACGTGTTGAGTCCCTCTAAGTATTCTCCACCCATCTCCACACACTTTTCCAGGCGTTTAATCCATTCTGAAAATGCACTTTTTAAAGCTTCTTTAGCCTTACCGTATACTGTTTATACACTGGTATAGTGCACTGCCAACAGCACTGCGTGTCTCAAATCGGCACCCGCACAGTCATGCCTTGATATGGGGTTCAACCAAAAGTCACAGGGCAAAAGGACTATTGGGAGTGGGTGGTAGAATTTTAACATGGTGTTCCTGTAAATAAGTACCATGACTGAGCGAGGCTCCAGTGCGTTGTCATGGAGTGGCTGGATACCACGTACCCTGGGCGCTTTGTAGCAGTGTTTAATCACGGCAGAAAGAACATTTTCCTTATAAAATGTTCCTGTGTCACTGGTGTGCTCAGGTACAGGAACCCGCGCCACAAGTCCATCAATATCAAAGAAAAGTGAGTACATAATGCGCCAGACAGTCTCATTTCTGCGCGTAATCTGAGGCCATTCGTCATGGTCGCTGATCCATACCTTGTTGTTCTCTTTATTATCAGGCTCAAAAAAGTACAGCCATGTTTCATCACCTGTTACTATTTCCCAGAGCCGTTTTAAGTCCCTGTCTTTAAACATATAGCATCGAAATCCTCCCTCTTTTGTTCAGGTGAAAGTAAGTGGGATATCCATCGAGTGTAAACCTTCCTAAGCCGGAGTCGTTCCTTTAATATGGTAAAAACAGCCGATGAATTAATCCCAGACATGTTCAATCAATCTTCAATAGTGTAACGTGCATCTTCCTCTATCAGCATCTTGAAAGTCGCAACATCTGTCCGACACCACAATTTCCAGTCGACCTGCTCAAGGCTCATCTTTAATGTTCTCCCTACGGCTTTTAAATAAGACACCCATCTTGCAACTGTTTTATATGGTAGAGCACTTTTCCCATATACCTTATCTAAATCACTTTTAATTTCCAATGCGCTAAACCCGAGTAATCTGCAAATTTTGCAATACGTTCTTCGCGCAAAATATCACCATTAGTAGCCGTTTTGTTAGCCACAGTCAATTACCTAGTCATAATAAAACGCTGGTTATACTAACCTAAACCTGTGAAATTTGTGCGAAACATGTATATAGCGATAGATAAAGATCTGAATTTTAATTTGATATGCTATACATGTGGGTGCATGCAAAACTCGTGCAGTAGCAGTTCTATTGCCACTACTTTTCAAATGCCCCTCGTACATATATAGATATATGTGATAAAACTCCTTGATACTGACCATGACCTTTATTGAAAATATACATGTAAATAGTGTTCGAATGGGACTTGAGATTTTTTTATATATATACTTTCTAAACGATTTTAAATACTGTGTATTTGATAGGAATAAGTTTTTCATGTAAATCAAGTTAAAAAAAATTGCTTCTATTTCTGAATATCTTTTTTTGCTACAAGAGATTGTACTACTGGGTGTGTATTCATAAAGCGTCTTAGCAATATCATGTCAAAATTTCCGAATTCCTATGTATCCTTCCCCTCTCTCTGGGGCAGCTCTAAATAACATATACTGTGTTGATGAGCTGTTAAACATCATTCAGCAATATTATACCTCATTTGCATATTCCACTCTTTGTTTAATGTGACGTCATCCGGTCCATAAAGTTGCATATTAACCGGGCGCCCGGTCCGGTAGCTATATTAATGGACGTGTGAAAAAAACGACGTCAAAATAATTCATAAAACGTATCGATTTAATTTGTTGGTCAGATTCGGTATAATATAACAAATAATGTATGGTGCTTCGGTCCAAATGAAGTTTATGGACTGGGCAGTCAGACCTAGAATGTTATATGGACCTCAGCTTTGCTTCGGTCCATTCGCTTCGGTCCATATAACATTCTAGGTCCGATTGCCCAGTACATATACTTGCATATGGACCTCAGCACCATACATTATTTGTTAATTATATATACATTCAGCATTATATTTATAATAATGCTAGGTGTTTATAATAAAATCCACAGCTTAAAAATTATCTTAAAGTAGATGCTGTGTCACCAAGAGGTAAGGATATTTGAAAATAGGTAAAAATCCCAAATTTTGACTTGAGTAATATTTTCAACCTGCGTTGCTTTATGAATACGTGCCAAGGTATACATTATACTCTGATAAATCTGATCAACACAATACAGGACCGGTATTATGCAATCCCACATAAGATATTTTTTTAAAAGATTTGATTCCCAGATTTCAAACAGTCTATTAAATAATTTTAGAATTATATTTTGTTTTAGAATTTGCCATATATCAGAAAGTCAAGAAACTCATTACTCGGACTTAATATTTCTTTTCTTCAAAACATGGAACTAATTGATGCAAATGTGCATGGTCCATAGTCATTCGTCGTTAGCTAAATCTTGTTTACATGATAACATTGGTAAAAGGCTACTGATTTCACCAAATTTGATCTGAAGGTTTGTTTCAAAAAGATCTCAGACTTTTGTTTGTTTGTTTGGTGTTTTACGTCATTTTCAACACATGTAAGATTATATACGATGGTCTCAGACTAGTTAAAAAATTAGCAAAATCCATGTGTGTGTTATGGATTGTTGCCCTTGATTACTGAATCAGAAATAAATGAGCTTGTTTAAGCAGTCACTAAATTTAACAGTTTCTGATTTCACTAAATTTTATTTTGAGACTTGTTCCAGTAAGATCTGGGATAGTGACAAAATCCATACGTGTCTTTCAGAGTTATTACCCTAAGAAAGATAGCAGTTACAGCTTGTTAATGTGATACATTCTTTCGACGGATTCCCTTTCGGATTTTCACCAAACTTGATATGAAGGTGTATAACTAGTTCAATATTCAGCGTTACATTTTCGACGTCACAGGTCAAAGTGGTGCAATTTAAGATTTTCCGTAACTCCTCAACTGTTTGAGATATTAGGATGGAAGCTGATGTGTGAATGTATCATTAGTAGACGATTGTCACAAGTCATGATATTTGCCCGGTGCAGCCATGATGGGGGGACAGTTTGGTACCGATATATAGTTATTCATTTCACATCAGCTGAAGGAATTGATACAGGTCAGTCAGTTGTTATAAGAGCCATGTTAGCAAGTAGAGTGTCTTCACACTCGCTCGGACCCCTTGTTTCGATAACCTACCGTATTTCCCCTAATAGCAGCACCCAGGCGCTATGCAAAATGCCAAGGGGGAGCTTTCATAAAATGATTTGGGAGGATTTTTGGATACAACAGATCAAATATATATGTTATTTTTATTTTATTTTATCATTTTTCAAGGTGGGAGGGCACTACTATAAGGGTAGTGCCCTCTTGGAGGGGCTCTTGTTCAAGGAAATATGGTATTCTTTCATATCAATTTCCAAAGTTATTTTTTTTAGTAATTTGTTATATATTGCTGTTATAGATATTATGTCTCCCCCCACATTGGGAAGAAATGTGGGGAGACATATGGTTTTTAGCTTGGATGCCTGTCTGTCTTTCCGTCACAAGTCGTGTCCGCTCCATATCTCTTGAACCGCTTGAGGGATTTTGAAATAACTTCATCATATCGAGACGATGTGCAGAGCGCAACTTCCTGCCACGTCCGTTCAAAGTCAAGATCACACTTAGGGATTTTGAAATAACTTGGCACAAATGTTCACCATATCGAGACGACATGCAGAGTGTAACTTTCAGCCAGGTTGGTTCATATGCATTAATTACACTGAGAGTGTGGGGAGAAGACATGTTTTTGTTACAAAAACAACCCCGTCTAGTTGTGTGTTGTTTTTTACAGCAATGTGGGTGTAATAATTTAGAAATAATAATACATTATTGTTTTCATTCAAGTATTTATGGTGTTTTCAGTCAGTATTTTTATTACTTGGTATTGTTTCAGTCGTATTTTTGTGTCGCCTTTTCAAGAAAAATTCGATACATAGGAATCACTTTGTCGTCTGTCACGAAAACTTAACATTGGCTATAACTTTCTCATTTCTTGATATTTCTTCATCAAACTTTCAATATACACTCATCATGACATCGACATGACTATATTAAAATATAAAGGTCAACATCACACAGAAGGTCATTATATGGGTTAAACACTCTTCTTCTTTTTCTTCACAAAAACTTAAAGTTGGCTATAACTTTCTCATTTCTTCATCAAACTTTCAATATATATTCATCATGACATTCATCATGACATCAACATGACCATACTAAAATATAAAGGTAATTTGTCAAGGTCATTTATCTGGGTCCAAAAAACCTTGTTATACTGACAAAGCGCTGAAAGGCAACACATGTGTTCCGCGGAACACTGTCTAGTTCTATATATATATATTCACATATAAATGAAAGAATAAATCCTTTTTCTAAACAAATGTGTTTTTATATTTGATATTTGCCTAGCAGATGAAGAATCCCGTTTTAAATATTGGTAGAATTATTTGTAAGTCCAGACTCTATTGTACCCATCTCGGTAAGATACCGAAAGGCTTATCGAGTATGATGGCGGAGGGACTATAAACCTTAAAACTAAACACACTGACTGTATCATGTCAAGATCTGGTGTTGCCATACAATTAGTATTCCCCGAGTTACGGTCTATGAATTTATATCAAAATAGCTTATGTGTGTGTTAGCTCCAGCAGGTTTTGAAGGAATAATTATTTGAAAGCACTACATGATGATTAGATATCATGCCAAGCTAACAAAGGCCATACTATCAAGTGAATTTTATCAGACTTCTGACCCTTTTCTTATTATTTTTAGCTCTACTGATCAAAGATCAGCAGAGCTTATGCCGTGGTGCGTCATCTGTCTGTCCAAAAACTTTTTTTTGTAGCGACTACTCCTCTGAAACTACTAGACAGATTTTCATGAAACTACGGAAATGTTGCCCTTTAACAAAGGTTAATATTATTAAATAGATATGTCACAAACAAATCCCCTTTCCTTATCATTAAGGTCAAGGTCACTAGGCACTCAAAGATACCAGAAGTCCACGGCCTGCATATCAAGCCTTTTTGAGATAATTATATAGCCCAGGATTTTGAATTGACCATTTTTGATTTGACCAACACCAATGTCTATCCCATAAATTATGTGTTACTTACATAATTAATATTTAATTAATGACATTAACAATGGGAGACTCATGTCGTAGCAGAGACCGTTTGTGACCTATATTTCATCAAAAGTAGGTCACAGCGACCCGAAATTGTGCACATGATGTTGGATGCATATATAAGTAACATTGTGGGGAAGTTTGGTGAAAATCCGGCAAGAAACAGGCAAAATAGTCGAAAGTAGGTCACAGCAACACGAAATTTGTGCACTTGATGTTAGAGGCATATAAGGAACATTCTGGTGAAAATTCTGCAAGTAATGAAGAAGATAAAAAATAAATGAAAGTCGGACGCACGGACAAACAGACTAATGAACTAACACAATGTATCCGGATGACATTGTGATCGATGAGTCGAAATCCGTAATGGAATCCAACAAACGTGTATACCTGCTTCCACTCTACAATCACAGACCTGTAATAACACATTTATTTATTTTTCTGAGCTGCAACTTTGAACCAGCGCGGGATTTTGTTGATAATTTATGGGAAGGCCAATGTCAACACAGCAATGTGTTGTGATTCATCATGGCCAAGGTCAGTGATTTAGGATTTTTGAAGATATTTGCAAAAATGTTGATGCATGATTTATCCTCGATACCGACAGTGGATAGTTTTGTAATCCTGACGTTATGTTTATATGTAACATCTGTATTGGGGATTAGTTTGAACTGAATTGGGTTTTACGGTGCACCAACACATGAAAGGTTATATGGCTCCTAACAGTGGATTACTTAGAAAAACAATAGTTACTGCTCTAGACCATCACTCCTTTAAAGTAACCCTAAATATACCTAAATAATTATATTTTCACTCTTAAGATTTTACAGTGTACCATAATACCAACTCAAGTTGGAAGCTATTTCAAAACATGATGCAGAGATGCTCGATAACATCATTCATGCGTGCTGCCCTCTGGTCAGACATGAATTCAATTAATAGTTACATGTCGTACTTCAAATTCCAAGAAATGGTTTTCTTGACTGTCTAGTCGCGCATTAAAGATGAAATAATGTGGGCATAAGGAGTAATTATTAAGTATATCTTGCCGTTATATTTAATAGTTACATATTACTCCATACTGTCTATGTGTACAAACAACAAATTTCATTCATTTAAAACAAGCAGTACATGAATGACCCAATATACCACAATCCATGTATAAACAAACAATAAAAAGTATTAAAATCGCAAACAATCTTTCACGTATAAAATGGTTGTAGAACATCTTTAATGCCATCTGAGAATTTTGTTCGTTTTACAATGCCAAGTTGTTCGATGCGACTCCTGTCTAAATGTGCGTCGTAAGGCCTTGGGGCACCACTGGCTGGCTTTTTATCCGCTTCAATATGATTGGTTGAAATTCCGAATGCTGTAGCCATGGCCAAAGCCATATCGTACTTTGTCATATTTTCTTCACCGGTCCAATGGAAGATTCCCTTGATAGATTTATCCTGAAAAACAATAAGCACTTAAGTATTGTATTGTCTGATGTTGTATTGACAAAATATGAAGCAACTTTAAAAAGAGGCAAAATGACATTGTGTCATAAAGGCCCATTAAAACATATATGAGACCACAGGAAGGCACTTTGAAATTGAACACTCACTCACTGATGCAAAATTGAAAAGAACCGAATTTCGAAAAATAGGGCTCACCCGTAGATTTTTTTTAAATGACCTTCCTGTGGTCCCGGGTATGTTTCAATGGAATAGCCCTAAAGATTACTCTTTACTTGTAAAGTGTAATATATATGGTATGCCATCTATCGGTATCAATGGCTACTCCCAACTGGATATCTTATGTACCGGTACTACTCCCAACTGGATATCTTACGTACTACTCCCAACTGGACATATTATGTACAACTCCCAACTGGATATCTTATGTACTACTCCCAACTGGATATCTTATGTACAATTCCCAACTGGATATCTTATGTACAAATCCCAACTGGATATCTTACGTACTACTCCCAAGTGGATATCTTATGTACTACTCCCAACTGGATATCTTATGTACTACTCCCAACTGGATATCTTATATACTACTCCCAACTCGATATCTTATGTACCAAGTATGATCATTTTATGAATACTAACTCATTGGCATATATTTGCTTCTTTCCATTCTGCTCAGGAGACAACCTAAGAGGTATTCTGATAAAGTCCATTCAAATTTGCATAGCCCTTAACCATTCAGACTTGTATATCCCTCAACCAGACATGCATAGCCCTTCATTATTCAGACTTGCTATCCCTCAACTATTCAGACGTGCCCTTCATCATCCAGATTTGCTATCCCTCAACCATTCAGATGTGCATAGCCCTTCATCATTTAGACTTGCTATCCCTCAAGCATTCAAATTTGCATAGCCCTTAACCATTCAGACGTACAGACTAGCCCTCAAGCATTCAGACTTGCATAGCCCTTAACCATTCAAAATTGTATAGCCATTCATCATCCAGATTTGCTATCACTCAACCATTCAGACATGGATAGCCCTTCATCATCCAGACTTACTATCCCTCAACCATTCAGACATGCATAGCCCTCAACCATTCAGACTTGCATAGCCATTCATCATTCAGACTTACTATCCCTCAACCATTCAGACTTGCATATCCCTCAACCATTTAGACGTGGATAGCCGTTCATCATCCAGAATTACTATCCCTCAACCATTCAGACATGCATAGCCATCAACCATTCAGACTTGCATAGCCATTCATCATTCAGACTTACTATCCCTCAACCAATCAGACTTGCATAGCCCTTAACCATTCAGACTTGCATAGCCCTTCATCATCCGGACTTGCTATCACTCAACCATTCAGACGTACATAGCGCTTCATCATCCAGACTTACTATCCTTCAGCCATTCAGATGTGCATAGCCCTTAACCATTCAGACTTGCATAGTCCTTAACCATTCAGACTTGCATAGCCCTTCATCATCCAGACTTACTATCCCTCAACCATTCAGACTTGCATAGCCCTTAACCATTCAGACTTGCATAGCCCTTCATCATCCAGACTTACTATCCTTCAACCATTCAGATGTGCATAGCCCTTAACCATTCAGACTTGCATAGCCCTTAACCATTCAGACTTGCATAGTCCATAACCATTCAGACTTGCATATCCATTCATCATCCAGACTTACTATCCCTCAACCATTCAGACTTGCATAGCCCTTAACCATTCAGACTTGCATAGCCCTTCATCATCCAGACTTACTATCCTTCAACCATTCAGATGTGCATAGCCCTTAACCATTCAGACTTGCATAGTCCATAACCATTCAGACTTGCATATCCATTCATCATCCAGACTTACTATCCCTCAACCATTCAGACTTGCATAGCCCTTAACCATTCAGACTTGCATAGCCCTTAACCATTCAGACTTGCATGTCCTTAACCATTCAGACTTGCATAGCCCTTCATCATCCGGACTTGCTATTACTCAACCATTCAGACTTGCATAGACCATAACCATTCAGACTTGCATAGCCCTTCATCATCCGGACTTGCTATCACTCAATCATTCAGACTTGCATAGCCCTTAACCATTCAGACTTGCATAGCCCTTCATCATCCAGACTTACTATCCCTCAACCATTCAGACTTGCATATCCCTTAACCATTCAGACTTGCATAGCCCTTAACCATTCAGACTTGCATATTCCTTAACCTTTCAGACTTGCATAGCCATTCATCATCCAGACTTACTATCCCTCAACCATTCAGACTTGCATAGCCCTTAACCATTCAGACTTGCATAGCCCTTCATCATCCAGACTTACTATCCTTCAACCATTCAGATGTGCATAGCCCTTAACCATTCAGACTTGCATAGCCCTTAACCATTCAGACTTGCATAGTCCATAACCATTCAGACTTGCATATCCATTCATCATCCAGACTTACTATCCCTCAACCATTCAGACTTGCATAGCCCTTAACCATTCAGACGTACATAGCGCTTCATCATCCAGACTTACTATCCTTCAACCATTCAGATGTGCATAGCCCTTAACCATTCAGACTTGCATAGTCCATAACCATTCAGACTTGCATAGCCCTTCATCATCCAGACTTACTATCCTTCAACCATTCAGATGTGCATAGCCCTTAACCATTCAGACTTGCATGTCCTTAACCATTCAGACTTGCATAGCCCTTCATCATCCGGACTTGCTATTACTCAACCATTCAGACTTGCATAGACCATAACCATTCAGACTTGCATAGCCCTTCATCATCCGGACTTGCTATCACTCAATCATTCAGACTTGCATAGCCCTTGACCATTCAGACTTGCATAGCCCTTCATCATCCAGACTTACTATCCCTCAACCATTCAGACTTGCATAGCCCTTAACCATTCAGACTTGCATAGCCCTTAACCATTCAGACTTGCATAGTCCTTAACCTTTCAGACTTGCATAGCCATTCATCATCCAGACTTACTATCCCTCAACCATTCAGACTTGCATAGCCCTTAACCATTCAGACTTGCATAGCCCTTAACCATTCAGACTTGCATAGCCCTTCATCATCCGGACTTGCTATCACTCAACCTTTCAGATGTGCATAGCCCTTCATCATCCAGTCTTGCTATCCCTCAACCATTCAGACATGAATAACGCTTGTCCGGGGCCTTCATCAGACTTGCTATCCCTCAAGCATTCAGATTTACATAGCCCTTAACCATTCAGATGTATAGACTAGCCCTCAAGCATTCAGACTTGCATAGGCATTAACCATTCAAAATTGTATAGAAACTCATCATCCAGATTTGCTATCACTCAACCATTCAGACGTGCATAGCCCTTCATCATCCAGACTTGCTATCCCTCAAACATTGCTATCCCTCTAGACTTACTATCCCTCAACCATTCAGACTTGCATAGTCTTTCATCATCCAGACATACTATCCCTCAACCATTCAGACTTACATAGCCCTTAACCATCCAGACTTACTATCCCTCAATAATTCGGACATGGATAGCTCTTAACCATTCAGACTTGCATAGCCCTTCATCATCCAGTCATACTATCCCTCAACCATTCAGACTTACATAGCCCTTAACCATCTAGACTTACTATCCCTCAATCATTCGGACATGGATAGCCCTTAACCATTCATACTTGAATAACCCTTCACCATTCAGGCTTGCATAGCCCTTCATCATTCAAACTTGCATTGCCTTTTAACTATTCAGGCTTGCATATCCCTTCATCATGCAGACTTGTTATCCCTCAACCATTCAGACTTGCATAGCCCTTAACCATTCAGATTTGCATAACCCTTCATCATTCAGACTTGCTATCCCTCAACCATTCAGATGTGCATAGCCCTTCACCATTTAGACTTGCATAGTCCTTAACCATTCAGACGTGCATAGCCCTTCATTATCCAGACTTACTATCCCTCAACCATTCAAACGTGGATAGCCATTCATCATCAAGACATACTATCCTTCAACCATTCAGACTTGCATAGCCCTCAACCATTCAGATGTGCATAGCCCTTCACCATTCAGACTTGCATAGCCCTCAACCATTCAGATGTGCATAGCCCTCAACCATTCAGATGTGCATAGCCCTTAACCATTCAGACTTGCATTGCCCTACATCATTCAGACTTGCTATCCCTCAACCATTCAGACTTGCATAGCCCTTCATCATTCAAACTTGCATAGCCCTTAACCATTCAGACTTGCATAGTCCTACATCATTCAGACTTGCTATCCCTCAACCATTAAGACTTCCATAGCCCTTAACCATTCAGACTTGCATAGCCCTTCACCATTCAGACTTACATAGCCCTCCATCATTCAGACTTGCTAGCCCTTAACCATTTAGACATAGCCCTTCACCATTCAGACTTGCATAACTCTTAATCATTCAGACTTGCATTGCCCGTAACCATTCAGACTTGCTATCTCTCAACCATTCAGACTTGCATAGCCCTTCATCATTCAAACTTGCATTGCCCTTAACCATCCAGGCTTGCATATCCCTTCATCATTCAAACTTGCATTGCCCTTAACCATTCAGACTTGCATAGCCCTTCACCATTCAGACTTGCATAGCCCTCAATCATTCAGACTTGCTAGCCCTTAACCATTTAGACATAGCCCTTCACCATTCAGACTTGCATAACTCTTAATCATTCAGACTTGCATTGCCCTTAACCATTCAGGCTTGCATATCCCTTCATCATTCAAACTTGCATTGCCCTTAACCATTCAGACTTGCATAGCCCTTCACCAATCAGACTTGCATAGCCCTCCATCATTCAGACTTGCTAGCCCTTAACCATTCAGACTTACATAACTCTTAATCATTCAGACTTGCATTGCCCGTAACCATTCAGACTTGCTATCCTTCAACCATTCAGACTTGCATAGCCCTTCATCATTCAAACTTGCATTGCCCTTAACCATTCAGACTTGCATAACTCTTAACCATTCAGACTTGCATTGCCCATAACCATTTAGACTTGCTATCCCTCAACCATTCAGACTTGCATAGCCCTTCATCATTCAAACTTGCATTGCCCTTAACCATTCAGACTTGCATAACCCTTCATCATTCAGACTTGCTATCGCTCAACCATTTAGAATTGCTAACCCTCAACCATTCAGACTTGCATAGCCCTTCATCATTCAGACTTGCTATCCCTCAACCATTCAGACTTGCTAACCCTCAACCATTCAGACTTGCATAGCCCTTCATCATTCAAACTTGCATTGCCCTTAACCATTCAGACTTGCATAACCCTTCATCATTCATACTTGCTATCCCTCAACCATTCAGTCTTGCTAACCCTCAACCATTCAGACTTGCATAACCCTTCATCATCCAGACTTGCTAACCCTCAACCATTCAGACTTGCATAGCCCTTAACCATTCAGACTTGCACAACCCTTCATCATTCAGACTTGCTAACCCTCAACCATTCAGACTTGCATAGCCCTTAACCATTCAGACTTGCATAACCTTCATCATTCAGACTTGCTAACCCTCAACCATTCAGACTTGCATAGCCCTTAACCATTCAGACTTGCATAACCCTTCATCATTCAGATGTATATAGCCCTTTATGTGCGTAGCCCTTCACCATTCAGACTTGCATAGTCCTCAACTATTCAGACTTGGATATCCCTCAACCATTCATACTTTCATATCCCTCAACCATTTAGACTTCCATATCACTCAACCATTCAGCCTTGCAAAGCCCATAACACAAACAGAGCTACCAAGGCTTTACTAGAATTAAATGTCTAAAACCAAAGATCTCATCCATTCCAGATCCCCATAAATCTTTAATCGTCTAGGTACCTGCAGTCTTTTATCTGCCAACTGTCGGATGACGTAAGCTACGTCCTGGCAATGCGTAGGGTACCGTCGCTCGTAATCTGACATAAGGCATGTTTTCGTTGTGTCCTTGACGGCATCAAACAGGACGGACACGGCATCCTCCCCTAACCTCTCTGGATGCCCATACATAATGGGCACTCTTAGAATGCCGTTCTCTGAAATAGAGATTTAATTCAAATAGATGTATAACCCAATGCTGATCAGGGGTGTAGCTAGAGTGTTTTGAAACTGTACCAAAGAGACACATTATGCTAGGGGTGTCTACAATAGAAAATTCAGCTTGATATACACAATAGCCTGTTATTCACGTCGAACCTGTACAAATATTGTATGCCGCTTAGATCAAACTAAGCAGTTATTTCCCTTGCCAGTCACGGCAGGAACATCCTTGCGCTTAAAAAAGTACAACAGAGATATTCGGTTCTTGTTTATTTCTTAAAATGTGCAAATATTTTCTCTTTTTTTGTTGCAGGTGACAAGAATGGGACAAGTTCATGATTTCATACAGGTTTGGATATGCCTGAATGTTTCTGAGCCCAGATCTGAGTATCTAATACTAATAGAACTGTGTTATTCGATTCTTGTTTATTTCTTAAAATGTGGAAATATTTTTTCGCTTTTTTTGTTGCAGGTGACAAGAATGGGACAAGTTCATGATTTCATACAGGTTTGGATATGCCTGAATGTTTCTGAGCCCAGATCTGAGTATCTAATACTGGGTAGTGATACATTTGAAAATGTCAGTGAAATGGACAAATTCAAGAGGGTCTCCCATTCGTCGAGAAGAAGTTCTCCTAGCCCGGTGCAGGATAGGGCATACACGTTATACTCATTCATATTTATTACAAGCTGAGAAATTACCAGAATGTATACCCTGCTATGCACCATTAACGGTCAAACACATCATATTGGAATGTGTAGACTTTGATCCTATGCGTCAAAGGTACTACAATGTTAATACTATGAAAGAGTTATTTGATACTATAGATTTTAGTCTTGTTTTAGATTTCCTAAAAGAGATCAGACTATATAAATCATTATAATGTGTTCTTATATATATTTACTTATTTATATACCCGTTGACGGGCATTTGTTGATTTACATACATGGTTTATATTACACCTTATTATCCCTTTTTTTTTTTTTTTAATAGTTTTATCTTTATATATTTACAATAATTTTTAATTAGTACTTCATTTCTTCATCATTCATCAGTTTTTGCGCACAATATGACCTATTTATGTGTCGACGTGCCTTAAAACACCATTCACTCATTCAAGAGGGTCTCTTCAAACTATTGATATAAAAAAGAAAAAGAAAGGTCAACCATGTGTTTTTTGCTGGATATTTCGCGCAACAGACATCAAGTTTCACAAAGAAAATATTTTTAGGAAAATTCAGGAAGTTCTACAGTGGTCCAGAAATATGTAAAGCAATGTAAAATTAACTGTGTCGTGAAACTTAAATGTACCTTCGCTAACTTGCACTGTTACTTTTTCTCCTTCCAGTTTACTTTTCCCATAATTGTTGAGTGGATTTGTTTCATCAGTTACACTATATGGTGGTTTAGTTCCATCAAATACATAGTCTGTACTAATGTATAGCACCCAGGCATTGATGGCAGCTGAAATTGAAAGAATACGTGAGATTTTACCTTACATTCTTCTGCAGACAACACAATCAAGTCTTTCTGAAAGAGGTAACTGAACTGTATTACATGTATCAGCGAGATGTACTTCAGATACTCACAAATATAATCAGAATAACATAATAGCAGTTAATTATTATAGATATATATCAGAGCTAGTTGTGAAGTTAACGGTTATTATTCAAGATTGAGAAATTCATAACCTCGTCTGGTTTTGCCAAACAAGAGGGCATGTGGACACTCTACTGGCTAAACCGGCTCTTATATCAAGGGTAGTCCTCATACAATTCCCATCAGTACTAATTTTAAAACATTGCAAAAAATACCCACAAAACAACAACACCCACAACAGAAACTTGACCTCTTGAACCACGAGTGCTAACAGTTTAAACAAGTGGCCCTAGTTCTAATTTAGTATGGTTATTTAGGGACTCGAGGCACAACAATTGTATAAAATAGGTTTTGACCGCCTGTAGAGGGTGCCCTTTATGTAGGTGGTCAAAACTCATTTCATATAATTGTTGTGCCTCGAGTCCCTAAATAACCATACTAAATTCGAACTAGGAGTTGTTTTTAGTAAAAACAGTTGTCTCCCCTACAGGAGAAAGGGCCATAAATCCGTCAAACATCATTAAACTGGAACACGACGAAGACATGTGCAACTAGGCTTGGTAATGGTCATCCCTACCAAGTTTCATGGAAATCCAGGCAGCGGATCAGGAGAAGTAGTCGGGACAAGCTTATGTGTTAAAACCTTTAAAGGTCCGCAACTCCATCAAAAATCATCCAACCGGAACAAAACAATGATATTTGTAACCATGTTTCGTTGAAAGCCGAATGGTGGTTGAGGAGAACTAGTCTGGACAAAGTTTGTGTATCAAAACGTTTTAAAGAGGCACAACTCCACCAAATATCATTCAAGGCTTGGTACTGATCATTCCTGCCAAGTTTCATTGAAATCCAACCAGAGGTTCGGGAAAACTAGTCTGGATAAAGTCTGTGTATAAGGGGTCATAACTCTGTCAAAAATAATTAAACCAGAACATGGTAATGACTTGCGCAACTAGGCTTGGTACTGATCATTCCTGCCAAGCTCTGCTGAAATCCATCCAGGGGTTCAGGAGAACTAGCCTGTACAAAGTTAGTGTATTAAAACCTTTAAAGGGCCATAACTCTGCCAAAAATCATTCAACTGGAACACAGCGATGACATGCACAACTAGGCTTGATACTGATCATCCTTGCCAAGTTTCGTTGAAATTCGGCCAGGGGTTCAGCAGCACTAGTCCGGGCAAAGTTTGAGTAGTAAAACCTTTAAAGGGCCATCAATCCGCCAAATATTATTCAACCGGAACATGGTGACGATATGCAAAACTAGGCTTCATATTGATCACCCTTGTCAAGTTTCATTAAAATCCGGCCAAACGAAGGGCCTATCGTCTTAATGAGGCAAAATAGAGCATTTTAACTAAATCAAGGGCCGTAACTCTGGTGTTACTAATACGATTTAGCAGGTTTTCAAATTTGTCACAAGCTTTCATTGATTTTAACATCTGGTAAATTTTGTAAAAGATCCAATGCAAAATGAAGGCCCTGTCGTGTTGAGGCCAAATTATGGCATATTTCAGAAAATCAAGGGCCATAACTCAGCATAAATGGTCAGATCTGGCTGGTTTTCGAAAGCATCCAAGACTTTATTGCTGTTAATAATCTGTGAAAGTTTGGTAAAGATCAAATAATAAATAAAGGTGCCAGAGTGTTCACAAGGCAGAAAATGGCATTTTCCAGCAAAACAAGGGCCATAACTCTGGTGTTACCGATCCGATCTGGCTGGTTTTTGAACTTGTCCAAACTTTCATTGATATTAACAATCTGTGCAAGTTTGGTAAAGATCAAATAATAAATGAAGGTGTTGTTCACATGGCAGAATATGGCATTTTACACCAAATCAAGGGCCATAACTAAGGTAAAACTGGTTTTCAAACTTATCCGACCTTTCATTGATATTAACAATTTGGCAAAATTTGGTAAAGATCAAATAATAAATGAAGGTGCAGGAGTGAAAACAAGGCTTAATATGGCATTTTTCAGAAAATCAAGGGCCATAACTCTTGTGGTACTAATCTGATCTGGCTGGGTTTTTTAACTCATCCGAGCATCCATTGATATAAATACACTGGCAAAGTTTCGTCAAGATCAAATACAAAATGAAAGTGCTAGAATGTAAGCAAGGCTTAATATGGCATTTTTCAGCAAAACAAGGGTCATAATTCTCGTGTTACTAATCCGATCTGGCTGGTTTTCGAACTCATCCAAGCTTCCGAGCTTTCATTCATATAAAGACACTGGCAAAGTTTCTTAAAGATCCGATTAATAATGAAGTCCCTATCGCCTTCGATAGCCAGTAGAGCTAAAAATTAATGAGGTATACATGTCACCACTGCATTTGTCTCTGCATCTATAACTTTGTATCTCGGAAACGACTTCATATTAACTTCACAATGTATTAGACTTCATTTCACAACATCATAAAGCCAGGTTCTACATGGGTAACTCATGCTTTTATTTAAATTTGCTCAAAAGTATGGCCCCTTTTATCTTTAGAAAATACTGGTTAAAGTTGTGTATGTTTTGTCAAAATATGCACGGCACCTTTTGTTTTTTCTCTTGATAAAATCATTCCTATGTATTATCAGTGGTGCATTTACCCTGCTGAAAGTCGTAAAATGTGACAAATACGGTGTCTTACAGGCGGCTTCACAAATATACTGTGTGGCACCAACATTCAGTTTCCTGGTATTCTCGGCTTGTTTCTCCACCACATCAGGTTTCCTCTCTGCAGCACTGTGTACAATAATGTCCGGCTGCAAACAGTACACATGCTTTAATTGGCACTCAATTACATACAATTCAAATGGTGCGCAAGTACATATACTCAAATACATACAATTCAAATGGTACGCAAGTACATATACGCAAATACATACAATTCAAATGGTACACAAGTACATATACTCAAATACATACAATTCAAATGGTACACAAGTACATATAATCAAATACATACAATTCAAATGGTACGCAAGTATATATACTCAAATACATACACTTGGAAGTCTTTAAAGGGACACATGGCAATCTTGAAGTTGTTTTCAATCATCAACCCGATTTATTAACCACATATCATTTTGACTTTAAACCTGCTTGCATATAATTAAATACAATTTTGACAAATTTTCTTCGTTATTTTACCACATGTTTAAATATTCTGTAGCATGTGTCAGTAACTCTGTATCATGTGTCAATTACTTGTAACATATGTCAATAACTGTAACATATGCCAAGTATTCTGTAACATGTCAATTACTCTATAACATGTGTTAATTACTATGTTACATGTGTCAATTACTTTGTAACATTGGTAACTGGTGTCAATTACTCTGTAACATGTGTCAATTACTCTGTAGCATGTGTCAATAACTATGTAACATTGGTAACATGTGTCAATTACTCTGTAACATATGTCAATTACTATGTAACATGTGTCAATTACTCTGTAACATGTGTCAATAACTCTGTAACATGTGTCAATAACTCTGTAACTTTGGTAGCATGTGTCAATAACTCTAACATGTGTCAATTACTCTGTAGCTTGTGTCAATAAGTTTGTAACATTGGTAACATGTGTCAATTACTCTGTGACACGTATCAATAACTCTGTAACATGTCAATTACTCTGCAATATGTGTCAATTACTCTGTAACAATAATCAATCACTCTGTAACGTGTGTCAATTACTCTGTTATATGTGTCAATATGTGTAACATGCATCAATTACTCTGTAACGTGTGTCAATTACCCTGTAATATGTGTCAATATGTGTAAATGTGCAATTTATTCTGTAATTACTCTGTAACATGTGTCAATTACTGTTTAACATGGGTCAGATACTTTGCAACATGTGTCAATTACTCTGCAAAATGTGTCAATTACTCAGTAACATGTGTCAATTAATATGTGTAACATGTATCAATTACTCCTAACATGTGTCAATTACTGTATAACATATGTCCACTTGTAACACATATGTCAATTAATATCTGTAACATGTGTCAATTACTCTGCAAAATGTGTCAATTACTCTGTAACAGATATATATGTCAATAACTATGTGTAACATGTGTCAATCACTCTGTAATATGTATCAATTTCTCTTTAACGCGTGTCAATTAATAAGTGTAACATGTGTCAATTACTATGTAAAATGTGTCAATTACTCTGTAACATGTGTTAAAAGTCAGAATATACTAATTGTTCACCTTAACAAAGATGATAGAGACTTTGTGTCAAGTTTTTGTGTATAATATTACCGCCAAATTTGTATTAAATCCCCTGCCGTTTATTGTAACAACTGATTAGAAATGAACACTTCGTTAAAAAAGGCACGCTGAGTTTTTCACTCTTGTGTTTACATAAACATTACCTGTGCTATAAATAACCCATTTGGATCTGCACACTTCCTGTGTTGTGCTTAGCGTCGGTGCAGCGTGTAGGGGATACAGTATATTAGTACACAAATATTTATTCGGCCAGGGCTTTTTTTCATGATTTTGGGAACATGACCCGTACCCCTGGAATTGGGAATTTTAGTGTGATTTTTCATAAAATTGGGAATTTTAGCGCGATTTTTAATAAAATTCGGAAAAATATAAAGTAAAACATTCCTTTTATAATTATATCTTTAATACTGTTTTTTTGTACACCAAGATAAACAGAAGCATTTATTTAAGCTTTTGAACCCCAATCATTGGATTAGCACACTTATTTATTTTTTTTAAATTGGGAATTGTTTCGTCTTAATTGGGAAAAAAAGATATGTTTTGGCATTGGGAATATGACCGAATTTTGGCTATAAAAACAGCCAAAAAAAAAACTTGTCGGCATAGTGTGTAGTTTAATTTTATTCAGTTTATTTGTTAGCGTAATTCTCTAAGTTGTAAACGCTTCCAAGTGCTTCGTCAACTGTTTCAGTTTATGTGTTAATAAGCATATTCTGCCTTTAATTACTCTGTAACATGTGTTAATTGCTTTGTAACATGTGTAAATTACCCTGTAATGTGTTAATTTTGCTCTTTGTCCCACTTGTCCATATACTAATAATGAAACAAGTAAACTATGAGGGTCGCCACTCGTTTTGGGGGACTGCGACCCATACCCTTGGGTGGGGGAATTTTAGAGCGCTTTTACAGGAAAGGGGGAATTATTTTGTGGCCATAATTTTGATTATAATCATTGTTTTAAATAGTCTACATGTTTTATTTGTATTAAATACAGTTCAGTGTTATATTTAAGTAACAAGAAATGTCACAGTAAGTGACAAATGCCCCAGAAGTGACCTGTAAGTGTGACCTTGACCTAGGAGCAATATGAAACCAACAGATATATTTAAAAAAAAATCAAAAAAAAAAATCAAACAAACAATAAAAATCAAATCAAATAAAATTAAAAAAATAAATAAAACAAGAGGCCCAAGAGGGCCTGTGGACGCTCTACTGGCTAACATGGCTCTTATAACATCAATGAAGCGAGAGACTGCCATTTACGTTTTTTTGAAAGTTTTGGGCAAAATACAGCTTATCAACTAAATCAAAGGCCATAACTTAAGAATCTAGTAAAGTTTGGTAAAGATCAGATGAAAAATGAAGGACCTACCATATTAACGAGGCAAAATATAGCATTTTTAACCTAATCAAGAGCCATAACTCCTCTGTTACTGGTCCGACTGGTCCAACATAGAGGTAAAAAAATAAAATAAAAATAAATTAAAAAAATAATTTAAAAAAATTAAATAAAAAAATAAAAAAATGAAGAAAAAAATAAAAATAAAAATTATGCTACATGTAATACATGAGAGCTCTGTGCCATGTGGTTCCAGAGAAATTTTTTTTCTTCAGTTTTTCCCTTAGTACAAGCCTATGTAAAACTGTGACCCCCGGGGTGTGGCCAAATGTGACCCAGGGTTCACCATTTGAACAAACTTGGTAGAGGACCACAAGCTTATAGCAAATGCAAAATATTAAACCTCTGGTTCTTGCAGTTTCAGAGAAGAAGATTTTTTTCAGTTTTTCCCTTAGTACAAGCCTATGTAAAACTGTGACCCCCTGGGTGGGGCCAAATGTGACCCAGGGGTCACCATTTGAACAAACTTGGTAGAGGACCACAAGCTTATAGCAAATGCAAAATATTAAACCTCTGGCTCTTGCAGTTTCAGAGAAGAAGATTTTTTAAGTTTTTCCCTATACATGTCTATGTGAAACATGTGACCCTTGGGGTGGGGCCAAATGTGACCCGAGAGTCACCATTTGAACAAACTTGGTAAAGGACCATAAGCTTATAGTAAATGCAAAATATCAAACCTCTGGCTGTTGTAGTTTCCGAGAAGAAGATTTTTTAAAAATAAATCCTATATAAGTCTATGTAAAACTGTGACCCCCGGGGCGGAAACAAATTAGACCCCATGGTCACCATTTGAACAAACTTAGTAGAGGACCATAAGCTGATGCTACAGGTAATACATGAGAGCTCTGTGCCTTGTGGTTTCAGAGAAGAAGATTTTTTAAAGTTTTTTCCTATATGTCTATATGAAAAACATGCAAAACCTCAATATACAAACTTTGGACCCCCGGGGCACGGCCATTTTTGACCCTGGGGACTTTATTTGAACAAACTTGAAAGTCTAGGCGTTGGCGATCATTTTAAAAGAAAAACTGTTGAAATCTGTCCAGGGTTTCTGGAGAAGAAGATTTTTTAAGGTTTTGACCATATATGGTAATGGCAGCCATCTTGGATGTAGCGCTGACCTAATTTTAACAAATCTAAAAAGCATTCATCTAAGGATCATCCATGTGCAGTTTGGTCAAAATTAGGCAAGCGGTTTCTGAGGAGAAGTCATTTGAAGAAAAGTTAACGGACGACAGCAGACGACGGACGGACGACGGACATCACAGCATCCCATAAGCTCTGCTGGCCCTTTTTTTCAATCCAACAAGGCATTTAGGAGGAGTAGCGCCGACAAGAAATTAAAAAAAAAATGTCAAGGGGCCGAAACTCCATCAAAAATCAACGAATCACAAAAAAATGCAATAGGCACAGCAATGCTTCCTGCTAACACGGCCTTAACACCAAAATAAAATAAATCAAGAAATGTCACAGTAAGTGACAGAGCAGTAAGTGTGACCTTGAGCTTGGAGCAATATGAAAACAACAGATATATTTTAAAAAAAAAATTAAAAAAAAATCAATCAAACAAACAATAAAAATCCAGTCAAATAAAATTTAAAAAAAAAAAATCAAAAAAAAAAATCTTTTTTTTTTTTCTTTTTTTTTTTCTCCAATCCAACAAGGCATTTAGGAGGAGTAGCGCCGACAAGAAATTAAAAAAAAAATGTCAAGGGGCCGTAACTCCATCAAAAATCAACGAATCGCAAAAAAATGCAATAGGCACAGCAATGCTTCCTGCTAACACGGCCTTAACACCAAAAAAAAAAAAATCAAGAAATGTCACAGTAAATCAAGTGACAGAGCAGTAAGTGTGACCTTGACCTTGGAGCAATATGAAACCAACAGATATATTTTAAAAAAAAAATTTAAAAAAAAATCAATCAAACAAACAATAAAAATCAAATCAAATTTTAAAAAAAAAAATTAAAAAAAAAAAAGAATTAAAAAAAAACAACATTAAAAAAAATAAAATAAAAAAATTCGCGACACGTTCCCTTGTTGTGGTGAGCAATTGTGCGAAGTTATTTGAAAATCCATCCATTATTGTCAGAGTTATGAAGCGGAGACGATTGTATAGACAAACGGATTTTGAACTTTGATCTCTAAGTGTGACCTTTACCTTGGAGCCACGGACCTGGATTTGTGCGTGACACGTCGTCTTGTTGTGGTGAGCAATTGTGCGAAGTTATTTGAAAATCCATCCATTATTGTCAAAGTTATGAAGCGGACACGAGTGTACAGATGAACGGATTTTGACCTTTGATCTCTAAGTGTGACCTTGACCTTGGAGCCACGGACCTGGATTTTGTGCGCGACACGTCGCCTTGTTGTGGTGAGCAATTGTGCGAAGTTATTTGAAAATCCATCCATTATTGTCAGAGTTATGAAGCGGACACGAGTGTATAGAAGAACGGAATTTGACCTTTGACCTCTAAGTGTGACCTTGACTTTGGAGCCACGGACCTGGTTTTAGTGTGCGACACGTCGTCTTGTTGTGGTGAGCAATTGTGCGAAGTTATTTGAAAATCCGTCCATTATTGTCAGAGTTATGAAGCGGACACGAGTGTACAGACGAACTGACAGACAGTGCGATTACTATATGCCACCCTTCGGGGGCATAATAAAAAAACAGACTCCATTGTATAACAGTTTAAGACTTTTTTATTTTCTGCAACACTTCATCAATAGGTATAACACTGCCGTTAGATTTGAAAAAAATAAATAGACGGTGCAACAATAAATTCGCCGTAAATGAAAGTAATTAAGTAAGAAACGGGACACACTCTACAAATTTCGTACTTATATTTTACGTACCAGAATATTATTTTTTTTATTTTTTTTTTTTCGAGGGGGGATTTTGAGTCTGAAATGGGGGGAAAAAGCATACTTTTTGGAGAGGGGAATGCGTCCTGTAAACGGACCCAAAATCGGCAGATCGACGGCCCTGACTATCTATATTTGGTGAAAATCAGTTAACTAAAGTCATTGCATAAGCAAGCTGAAATTCTCGTATTTTGACATAACCAAGAGCAATAACTCTGTAACACACAATCATGTCAGTTTTGCTCGAACTTAACCGTGATCTTATTGCAACAAACCTTTAACAAATTTGATGAAAATCAAGAACTATTAACCCATAGTTAGCATGTAAGCAAGAAGAAAGTTTACAAACAGGCAGATGACGGATGACGCAACATCACATTAGCTATTCTGCCCAGAAGATCTAATAACAAAGTTTGTAAAATTGGTATATACCTTAAATTCATTCACAACTGTATTGACGGCTTGTCCGTCTGTGATATCCACCTGCCGGAGTTCCCTGCCCAATCTACTGTATGCCAACCCCAAAGTCTCCCAGTCTGCGGCAGATTTGAACTCGCTATAGATGTGTCTGCCTAGAAAGCCAGATGCACCAGTTATCAGTACCTTCTTACCCATGTCTAAATGGACTTCCAGTATCTGAAATGATATACAAAACCTTATTAACCAAATTAATAATAAAATGTTTAATTACAAAATTAATTTTATAACAGTGGTAGAATTAATATATTTAACAACAACAAAATCCATCTTTATATTTTGTAGTTCATTTCAATTGAGTGATGTAACAATAGTTCAACACAACACTGTCATATCTTCCTCTTCATTTATATGCCGTTATGCCGTTATGCCAGTTTTGTGTTGAACCTTCAATAAACAACTCCTCATTTTCTCTCCTACTTAGCTCAGTCAGTTATATAGACAATTACTCGTACTTGGGGTGTAATGTTTTTTACTATCTTCCTAGCAGGCAGGTGACAATCCGTGGTGGGACTCCCTTAAAAACTGAAAAGTTATGACTATACATAGTTATGGGTTATGCACTGAAAAAAGACTGCATCACAACCGCCACCAACCCCTACCAAAGAGGTACGACACAGCCTATAGAAAATATAAGTAGGTGTGTGGCACAACTCCATCTAGTGGTCTATTGCATAAACGAACGGCGAGACGATATTTGATATACGCCGTCCTGCGACTAGGGTGCATCTATAAACGTCCGTATGTAAGAAAAGCACCCAAGACGTCAAATAAATAAGACTAGACACCATCCACCCTTTCCGGCCAGGTTTCTGAAGACATGACATGTATGCCTGCATAAACAACTGCCATATTTCAATTAAGCTAACCCGCCAAATAATGCCAAAAATACACTACAAAACTGTTTATTAAAAAATCTCTATCCAGGTGTTCAAATAATAATGTTTATGTGCTGATTAAAAGTATATTTTTTTTACCGGTTCTTAAAATACCTGTGATTGAATATGTGTACCGGTAAATGAATTAGTTGATTACACTCTTTAATTCGACGTTCTGGGGAATATTATTTTTTTTGGGAAAATATGAGGATATTTTGGATTGCGATGGGGCTGAAATTCGGCTCCAAATTGGGCGTAGAAAAATCCCTGGTATTAATTATTGTATTAAATAGTACATGTCCATGTATACAATTCATCAAAGGATATCACGCAAATTTCTTCTTTTTTTGTAATGTCTTTACATTTTCAGGCATGTATTGTTTGCCTTTCGAAATACCTTACTCTCATCTGAAATCTCGTTCCGTATTTTGAAACTTAGTTTTATGTGTCGCAGGGCTAAAAAAAAAATGCAGCCAGACCGGGGCTCGAACCCGTGACTTTCGGACTACCGTTCTGATGCTCTACCGACTCAGCTAAGCGGGTGGACAATGCAACATCAACCTACCTGTTAGATATCTATGAACCGAGTCATACTCCCCCAACAGATTGATTGGTCCTCGAATTTCCATGGGCACAGAGAATCATTTGCATGTTTCTCGGAGTTTACTCAATCACGGTCCTCCGTTGGGCGCCAAATGTCATAGGGCTAGAAAAATGTACAGCCAGACCGGGACTCTAATCCGGGACCTTCGGACTACTGTTTGATGCTATACCGACTGAGCTAACCGGCCGGACAATGCAACATCAATCTACCTGTTAGATATCTATGAACCGTGACATACTCCCCCTTCAGATTGAAATTAGTCCTCTAATTTCCATGGTTTACTCAGTCACGGCCCCACGTCGTATGTCACGGTTCATCTGGCTTCACATTTATCTAGTCATGTGACATGTATGGAGGTGTGATTTAGTGTGGTAAACACATCGGAAGAGAGGCTGTTGCTGTTAGTAGCACTTTACAATAGCTGATTTGAAGCTCTCCAATGATGACATGCATACAAAACTGTCTTCAAGATGGTTCCAATCAATAAATGTCTTTGGAAAGAAAGAGTTTTTATATTGGTCATTCTTGCACTGTATTGTTTTGAAACAATTTGAATTATTTAGCACCTGATTGTCTATAATGTTATTGGCTTGAAAGTCACTGAAAGCTTTTGCTTTAATACGGCGTTTAGGTCTTTCAGAAATTAGATAGTCTTGGCATTTGAAAGCTCGCACCAGCCCCTCGACCACCTTGTAGAAGAAGACGAGTCGGTTCATCTTCCTTCTGTCTTGGAGCGATGGTAGCTTCAGGTCGGACAGCATTCGTGAGACGCATCCCTCCTCGCGTGACTTGTAGTCTCCGGAGACAAACCTAGCAGCTTGGCGTTGGATCTTTTCCAATCTGTTTATGTCCTTCTTATAATAGGGATCCCAGACGGTGGCGCTATATTCCAGCGTCGATCGCACCAGTGCGAGGTATGCTGATCTTCTGCATGACTTAGGGCAGTGTTTAAGGTTGCGCTTCATGAACCAGAGGGATGAGTTGGCCTTCTTGATGGTCTTTGTTATGTGCGCATCCCATTTCAGGTCTTCCGATATGGTTACTCTGAGGTAGGGGCTTTCTTTAACTTGTTGGAGGATCTGATTATTTAGGGAGTAGAAGTTAGAAGATTGATGCTCATGATGTAACACTTCTTGGCATTAAACTGCATGCCCCAGTTGTGAGCCCAACCTTCTAACGCCTTCAAGTCGTCTTGGAGTATAAGATGGTCCTTTCTGGTTTCTATGACCCTGTAGAGGAGGCAGTCATCCGCGAATAAATGCGCCTGTGACTTAACGGAATCAGGAAGATCGTTAATGTAACACAGAAAGAGTAGAGGCCCCATGACTGTACCCTGAGGGACACCAGAGTCTACTGTGACTACTGCGAGTACTCGCCTTCTACTAAGACTTGCATATGCCGCTGGGTCAGGAAGTTCCGAATCCAGGTGTTTAGGCGTCCATCTACGCCGTAATTCCTTATCTTGGCCAGAAGCTTCTTGTTGGGGACTGTATCGAAGGCCTTCGAGAAGTCTAGGATAATCATATCTGTTTGGCTGCCAGCGTCATGTTTTTTCAGTAGGTCATGTACGGTTGCAAGAAGTTGGGTTTCACAGGAGTACCCAGATCTGAAGCCATGCTGAAGGGAGGTAAGTATGTTGTTGTTTTCGAGGTGTGTGAGGATATGTCTGCAGATAATGTGTTCAAGCAGCTTGCATGAAACACAGGTAAGTGATACAGGTCGATAGTTTTCAGGGAGGTGTACGTTCCCTTTCTTGAATACTGGAGCGATGAACGCGTTTTGCCAGTCTTTTGGGAGCTGACCCGAGTTGATGGATGTTTGAAAAATCATGCGTAGCCCAGGAGCCAGTTGTGTTGCACAGTTCTTCAAGATGTTGTTAGAAATCTGGTATGGACTGATAGCTTTGCTCGTATTGATGCTCTGTAAAAGTTTTTCAACGCCCTTAGATGTTATGACCAGTAGTGGAATAATTGGAGTAGGTTGACGGTTGATTATGGGTATAGTGAAGGATGGATCATCTTGGTGAATACTGACTGGATCTGTTGGACAAGGATTTCTGCCTTTTCTTTACTGTTGTTTACTAAGTTGCCAAGCTTCTTTAATGGCGATATACCAATACATGATGTCTTCAGAAACCTCGGCAGAAAATGATGAAATCGTGCCACATACCTACCTATATTTTTTAGAGGCCGCGTCATAGCTATGGTAAGCATAATAGCGCCTGTGATCAAAGTAGGCCTATAAAAAATAAATATAAACAAGAGGCCCAACAGCTTTTTGACTAAATCAAGGGCCATAACTAAAGAATCTGGTAAAGTCTGGTAAAGATCAGATGAAAAATGAAGGCCCTACCGTATTAACGAGGCAAAATATAGCATTTTTAACTAAATCAAGAGCCATAACTCCTCTGTTACTGGTCCGACTGGTCCAACATAGAGCTAAAAAAAAAATCAAAAAAAAAATCAAAAATGATTTAAAAAATCTAAAAATCAAAAAAATATATATTTTTTTTTTAATTAAACAAGAGGCCCAAGAGGGCCTGTAGACGCTCTACTGGCTAACACGGCTCTTATAACATCAATGAAGCGAGTGACTGCCATTAAAAAAACTGCTTTTTAACAAAAGCAAGGGCCATAACTAAAGAATCTGGTAAAGTTTGGTAAAGATCAGATGAAAATGAAGGCCCTATCATATTAACGAGGCAAAAAATAGCATTTTTAACTAAAGCAAGAGCCATAGCTCCTCTGTTACTGGTCCGACTGGTCCAACATAGAGTTAAAAAAAATTAAAATAATAATAATAATTTAAAAAAAAAAAATGAAAAAATTAATGATTCAAAAATAAAAAATAAAAAAAATATTCAAAAAAAAAAGTTTTTTTAAAAAAATTAAAAAAAAAATATTCAAAGAAAAAATAAAAATAATTTAAAAAAAATATATAAAAAAGAGTCATAAAATCAGCTAAAGTTTGGCAAAGATCAGATGCAAAATGAAGGGCCTATCGTATGAAGAGGCAAATTATAGCATTTTTAACAAAATCAAGGGCCATAACTCCACTGTTACTGGTTCGATCTGGTTGGTTTTCAAACTTGACCAAGCTTTCATAGACATTAACAATCTGATAAAGTTTGGTAAAGATCGGATGTAAAATCTTAACGAGGCAAAATATATCATTTTGAACCAAATCAAGGGCCATAACTCTGCTGTTACTGGTCCGATATGAATGGTTTTCAAACTTGTCGAGCTTTCATTGATATCAACAATCTGATAAAGTTTGGTAAAGATCGGATGAACAATGAAGCCCCTATCGTCTTAACGAGGCAAAATATAGCATTTTAAACTAAATAAAGGACCATAACTCCGCTGTTACTAGTTCGATATGGCTGGTTTTCGAACTTGTCCGAGCTTTCATTGATTTTAACAATGTGGTAAAGTTTGGTAAATATAGGATGAAAAATGAAGGCCCTATCGTCTTAACGAGGCAAAATATAGCATTTTGAACTAAATCAAGGGCCACAACTCCGCTGTAACTTGTCCAATATGGCTGGTTTTCGAACTTGTTCGAGCTTTTAACGACATTAACAATCTGATAAAGTTTACTAAAGATCGGATGAACAATGAAGCCCCTATCGTCTTAACGAGGCAAAATATGGCATTTTTAACTAAATCAAGGGCCATAACTCCGCCGTTACTGGTCTGATATGGCTGGTTTTCGAACTTGTCCGAGCTTTCATTGATATTAACAATGTGGTAAAGTTTAGTAATGATAGGATGAAAAATAAAGGCCCTATCGTCTTAACGAGGCAAAATATAGCAATAAAGCATTTTAAACTAAATCAAGGACCATAACTCCGCTGTTACTGGTCCGATCTGGCTGGTTTTCAAACTTGTCCGAGCTTTCATTGATATTAACAATGTGGTAAAGCTTGATAAAGATAGGATGAAAAATGAAGGCCCTATCGTCTTAACGAGGCAAAATATAGCATTTTGAACTAAATCAAGGGCCACAACTCCGCTGTAACTGGTCCAATATGGCTGGTTTTCGAACTTGTTCGAGCTTTTAACGAGGCAAAAAACAGCAGTATAGCATTTTTAACTAAATCAAGGGCCATAACTCCGCTGTTACTTGTCCGAACTGGCTGGTTTTCGAACTCATCCGAGCTTTCGTTGATATTCACAACATGTTAAAGTATGGTAAAGGTCGGATGAAAAATGAAGGCCCTATCGTCTTAACGAGACAAAGTTAACGACGGACAACGGACAACGGACAACGGACGGACGGACAACGGACAACTTAGCATCCCATAAGCTCTGCTGGCCAAAGGCCAGTAGAGCTAATAAATAATAAAAAAAATTAATATAAAAAAAGAAAGTCATACAATCTGGTAAGTTTGGCAAAGATCAAATGCAAAATGAAGGCCCTATTGTATGATGAGGCAAATTATAGCATTTTTAAAAAAATCAAGGGCCATAACTCTGCTGTTACTGGTCCGATCTGGCTGGTTTTCGAACTTGACCGACCTTTCATTGACATTAACAATCTGATAAAGTTTGGTAAAGATCGGATGAAAAATGAAGGCCCTATCGTCTTAACGAGGCAAAATATAGCATTTTGAACTAAATCAAGGGCATTAACTCCGCTGTTACTAGTCCGATATGAATGTTATTCGAACTTGTCTGAGCTTTCATTGATATTAACAATCTGATAAAGTCTGGTAAAGATCGGATGAACAATGAAGCCCCTATCGTCTTAACGAGGCAAAATATAGCATTTTTAACTAAATCAAGGGCCACAACTCCGCTGTTACTAGTTCGATATGGTTGGTTTTCGAACTTGTCCGAGCTTTCATTGATATTAACAATGTGGTAAAGTTTGGTAAATATAGGATGAAAAATGAAGGCCCTATCGTCTTAACAAGGCAAAATATAGCATTTTGAACTAAATCAAGGGCCACAACTCCGCTGTTAGTCGTCCGATATGAATGTTTTTTTCCTACTTGCTCGAGATTTTATTGATATTAACAATCTGATAAAGTCTGGTAAAGATCGGATGAACAATGAAGCCCCTATCATCTTAACGAGGCAAAATATAGCATTTTTAACTAAATCAAGGGCCATAACTCCACTGTTACTGGTCTGATATGACTGGTTTTCGAACTTGTTCGAGCTTTCAACGACATTAGCAATCTGATAAAGTTTGGTAAAGATCGAATGAAGCCACTATTCATAATTTTGCATTGCAGAGATGTTGAGATTTTGTTTTATTTTCAGTAGGTGATAAAATTTGTGTTACTCGGTTTTTATCCTTAGGTTCTATAGTAAAATAAAAATCTTTGGCAGAGTAAAAAGACGATAATTTTCAAGATTTTGATTTTAAAAGATACATATATTGAATCAGTTTGCATGAATGTGCATGAAATCTGCAGGGTTTTAAACGAATCACACTGTATATACCTTAATTTTAGCAGTAAACTTGGTTGAACATCAAGGATAAAGACCGAGTTTATCACCTACCAGAATGTATTAGTATGTCTTATTTCTGGTCACTGATTGGTCAGTTTATTTTGATGATGCTCTATCAAAATTATGAATAGTCTTAACGAGACAAATTATAACATTTTAAACTAAATCAAGGGCCATAACTCCGCTGTTACTAGTCCGATATGGCTGGTTTTCGAACTTGTCCGAGCCTTCATTGATATTAACAATGTGGTAAAGCTTGGTAAAGATAGGATGAAAAATGAAGGCCCTATCGTCTTAACAAGGAAAAATATAGCAATATAAATCAAGGACCATAACTCCGCTGTTATTGGTCCGATCTGGCCGGTTTTCGAACTTGTCCGAGCTTTCATTGATATTAACAATGTGGTAAAGTTTGGTAAAGACAGGATGAAAAATGAAGGCCCTATCGTCTTAACGAGACAGAAGTTAACGACGGACGGACGGACGACTCGCCATCCCATAAGCTCTTGGCCAGTAGAGCTAAAAAAAAAGTAATTTTCCTGATTGAAATTTCAACATTGGCAATCAGCAATACACAATTGTCAGTAAGCAGTTGGAATCAGACATTAGCAATGAGCAATGGGGATTCACTAAATACCTACCACTTCGATTACATGACGTCATCTTCTTGCGTACACCGAGTTAACTCCCTTGATCTCCAACTCTTCAACAGTAAACAACATGAAAACTTGCGGTAAAATGATAAATTCGTTAAAATGTTAACATAACCTGACGTTTAACTAGATTGGTAACTAACTTCAGATAGTTTAAATGATAGACATATGAACATTGTTCAAATAGAAATCGACTGTAATGTCTATTGAAGAAACATACAGCTCAATCGATGGATTTACAATCCACTCGATTGCCTCCAATTGCGTTCGAGGGTGGGTGAGCAGCGAACAGACGTTAGAGAAAGTAATTGAATGTCATGCCAGACATCAATTGTGCGAATTCGTTTTCTGGTAAGTGGAATTATATAGACCAAGCACTTCAAAACATGTCACCCATCATATGTATATAGACCAAGCACTTCAAAGCATGTCACCAATATTTGTATATAGACCAGCCACTTCAAAACAGGTCACACATCATATGTATATAGACCATCCACTTCAAAACAGGTCCCCCATCATATGTATATAGACCAGCCACCTCAAAACATGTCACCCATCATTTGTATATAGACCAGCCATTTCAAAACAGGTCACCCGTCATATGTATATAGACCAGCCACTTCAAAACATGTCACCCATCATATGTATATAGACCAGCCACCTCAAAACATGTCACCCATCATATGTATATAGACCAGCCACGTCAAAACATGTCCCCCATCGTATGTATATAGACAAGCCACCTCAAAACATGTCACCCATCATTTGTATATAGACCAGCCATTTCAAAACAGGTCACCCATCATATGTATATAGACCAGCCATTTCAAAACATGTAACCCATCATATGTATATAGACCAGCCACTTCAAAAAATGTCCCCCATCATATGTATATAGACCAGCCACCTCAAAACATGTCACCCATCATTTGTATATAAACCAGCCACTTCAAAACATGTCACCCATCATATGTAGATAGACCAGACACCTCAAAACATGTCACTCATCATTTTTATATAGACCAGCCACTTCTAAACAGGTCACCTTGAGTAAGTATATAGGCCAGCCACTTCAAAACATGTCACCCACCATATGTATATAGACCAGCCACTTCAAAACATGTCACCCATCATTTGTATATAGACCAGCCACTTCAAAACATGTCACCCATCATATGTATATAGACCAGCCACTTCAAAACATGTCCCCCATCATATGTATATAGACCAGCCACCGCAAAACATGTCACCCATCATTTGTATATAGACCAGCCACTTCAAAACATGTCACCCATCATTTTTATATAGACCAGCCACTTCAAAACAGGTCACCTTCCGTAAGTTTATAGGCCATCCACTTCAAAACATGTCACCCACCATATGTATATAGACCAGCCACTTCAAAACATGTCACCCATCATTTGTATATAGACCAGCCACTTCAAAACATGTCACCCATCATATGTATATAGACCAGCCACCCCAAAACATGTCACCCATCATATGTATATAGACCAGCCACTTCAAAACATGTCCCCCATCATAAAAATTCGGTCTATATACAAATGATGGGTGACATGATTTGAGGTGGCTGGCCTATATTATTCTGATAGGTGACCTGTTTTGAAGTGGTTGGTCTATATACAAATGATGGGTGACATGTTTTGAGGTGGCTGGCCTATATTATTCTGGTAGGTGACCTGTTTTAAAGTGGTTGGTCTATATTATTCTGGTAGGTGACCTGTTTTGAAGTGGTTGGTCTATATTATTCTGGTAGGTGACCTGTTTTGAAGTGGTTGGTCTATATACAAATGATGAGTGACATGTTTTGAGGTGGCTGGCCTATATTATTCTGGTAGGTGACCTGTTTTGAAGTGGTTGGTCTATATACAAATGATGGGTGACATGTTTTGAGGTGGCTGGCCTATATTATTCTGGTAGATGACCTGTTTTGAAGTGGTTGGTCTATATACAAATGATGGGTGACATGTTTTGAGGTGGCTGGCCTATATTATTCTGGTAGGTGACCTGTTTTGAAGTGGTTGGTCTATATTATTCTGGTAGGTGACCTGTTTTGAAGTGGTTGGTCTTTATTATTCTGGTAGGTGACCTGTTTTGAAGTGGCTGGTCTATATACAAATGATGGGTGACACGTTTGGGGTGGCTGGCTTATATTATTCTGGTAGGTGACCTGTTTTGAAGTGGTTGGTCTATATCATTCTGGTAGGTGACCTGTTTTGAAGGGGCTGGTCTATATACAAATGATGGGTGACATGTTTTGAGGTGTCTGGCCTATATTATTCTGGTAGGTGACCTGTTTTGAAGTGGTTGGTTTATATTATTCTGGTAGTTGACCTGTTTTGAAGTGGTTAGTCTATATACAAATGATGGGTGACATGTTTTGAGGTGGCTGGCCTATATTATTCTGGTAGGTGACCTGTTTTGTTGTTCGCCACAACATTGCGACAAACTTTACCATTCCGATTTTTTTATTGCACGCCGTTACATCGCCACAAACTTTTCTATTCCGATCTGCTTTATCTCCGTTCGTCAAAACTTCATCACAAAGCTTAAACTTCATACAGATGGTTGTTATTTCTTGTATGTTACTTATTACTCAAGTAAAATGTGGATTTTATGTCAAAGGACCACTTAACAAGTTATTTTGCTAAGTACATGTATAAAACTTCTAGTGGAACCTTAGTGGAACCTTATTTTTTCAATCGGTAGCACGGCGGATTTGTAACCGGAGGCCCCGGGTTCAATCCTCCATGGTGCCACTGAGTTTCGTCGGTGTGTTCTTGGGCAAGACACTTTCCCTAGCTTAGCCTCGTCCATCGGATGGGGACGTAAACGGTCCCATGTATCGGTCTATCCTGCGAGCACGTTAAAGAACCATAGGAATCTATTCGATATAAGAGTAGGGCACGGTTCCCGGATTCCTATGTATCCTTCCCCTCTCTCTGGGGCGGCGGCTCTAAATAACCTATATTGTGTTGATGAGCCGTTAAACAACATTCAATTCAATTATTTAAAAAATATATAAAAAGCCAAAATATGTATTATTGTGTTGCAAGAACATTTTTAAATTCCAAACATCATGATAACTTCAACATTTAAAACCAGAACAATTAAAATTGTGTCCCAAGTGCAAAATGATATCAATATTACTCTGCATTAACATGACCATCATGATGACAAGTCAATTTAATAGTTTAAGTCATTGTGAATTATTATATAGGAACTATCTACAAATTTAACAAATATAAAATCTACTTTGAAATTTAAGCACAGTCATACTTTAAATAACATGTAGTTAAAAGTCAAAAAATGACAAAGATAATTAATTCTTAATATCAGAATAATATAAGTGTACAGTCATGTAGAAACACAATTTATGATAGATTTGGAGGGAAATTAAGCTGGATAATCTTGCTGACTGGGTCAGTTAATTTTTATTACCAGGTAGTATGCAATTTCCTTCGATCTGATGCAGTATCATGCAGTATCCTGCAGAGATTATTCTATTAGAAACACATGTGTTCAAGAAATTGTGGTATTTTTGCATAAATAACCAGTTATCATGTGTCTATATAGGCAATGGTGTACCTGTTGTCAACAGTGTACTATTTTTCAATGAAATTGTAACAATTTAAAACAATGAATTTGAATGAGTTTATTTGAGTGAATATTCTGAAGGGGAATTGTTCCACACCTATATATTGTAAGTATATAACTGTTTTATTTTTATTTTTATATGTCGGAAAATAGCAAGTTTTGCATTTTTCATCTGGTTAGGTAACAGTCGCCCGGAACTTTCGGAATCAGCCCCAGACCATCATCAGACCCATAACCTGACCTCCATTGGGAAATGTTTAAATTTATGTTTGTGGGTCTGTCCTAAGGGTATGGTGCTGATTCTAAGATATCCAGGCACCAAGTGCCTATTGGACTGCTACAGTTAGGATGATGTTCGACATTTCCATGAAAATGGGAGTAATGCAGGAATGACAGCGCTCGACATCTCCATGAACATGAGAGTAATGCAGAAATGACTGCGGTCGACATCTCTATGAAAAGGAGAGTAATGCAGGAATAACAGCGCTCGACATCTCTGTAAAAGTGAGAGTAATGCGCAATGACAGCGCTTGACATCTCCATAAAAATGGGAGTGATGCAGAAATGACAGCGCTCGACATCTCCATGATAATGGGAGCAATGCTGAAATGACAGCACTCGACATCTCCGTGAAAATGAGAGTAATGCAGAAATGACAGCTCTCGACATCTCCATGAAAATGACAGCGCTCGACATCTCCATGATAATGGGAGTAATGCAGAAATGACCGCACGACATCTCCATGATAATGGGAGTAATGCAGAAATGACATCGCTCGACATCTCCTTGAAAATGGGAGAAATGCAGAAATGACATCGCTCGACATCTCCTTGAAAATGAGAGTAAAGCAGAAATGACAGCACTCGACATCTCCTTGAAAATGAGAGTAAAGCAAAAATGACAGCGCTCGACATCTCTATGAAATGACTGTAATGCAGGAATAACAACGGTCGTCATCTCTGTAAAAGTGAGAGTAATGCACAATGACAGCGCTCGACATCTCCATAAAAATGGGAGTGATGCAGAAATGACAGCGCTCGTCATCTCTGTGAAAATGAGAGTCATGCAGAAATGACAGTACTCGACGTCTCCATGAACATGAGAGTAATGCAGAAATGGCAGCGCTCGACATCTCTATGAAAATGAGAGCAATGCAGAAATGACAGCGGTCGACATCTCCTTGAAAATGAAAGTAAAGCAGAAATGACAGCGCTCGACATCTCCTTGAAAATGAGAGTAAAGCAGAAATGACAGCAGTCGACATCGCCATGACAATGGGAGTAATGCAGAAATGACAGCGGTCGACATCTCCATAAAATGATAGTAATGCATGAATGACAGCGGTCGACATCTCCATAAAATGGGAGTAATGCAGAAATGACAGCGGTCAACATCTCCATGAAAATGTGAATAATGCAGAAATGACAGCGGTTGACATCTCCATAAAATGTGAGTAATGCAGAAATGACAGCGGTCGACATCTCCATGAGCACGCGTAAAACAATGGGCGTGAGTCATATACCCGTGAGGAATTTCCTAACTAGGCATGGGACCCTTACGAGACATTTTGAAACGTCAACTTTGGTCGAACTCCCGCAACACCCCCCATAACAAATCGTAAGGATATACTTTAAATCGAGAGCATTTATTTAGTGTCGATTTATTTAAATCGTTCCCATTTATTTAAATTTGGTGCAGTCCATGTTAAATAGTGAAAAAAAATCATGTTTTTGATCTAAACATATATTTTTTTAAAACGGCGCACCATTGTTTCATTTCATAATTTCAGTCCATTATTTATTTTGAAAAACTTTGCCGCGATGTGTTGGCGAACATTGCCGCAACTTTGCAGCGAACATCACCACAAGCATTGCCAGAACAGTGCAGAGAAACATTTTATGCAAATGAAGTTTGCTGCAAAGTTGCAGCGAACATCGCCAGAAGATTACAGCTAAAAGCGTTATGCAAATGAAGTTTGCTGCAAAGTTGCCGCACACTTTTACCATGCAAATGAGGTCTGCGGCAAAGTTGCGGTGAACATCGCCGAAACATCACCAGAACCTCATTTGCATATTTGTTCGCTGCGGCATGATAAAAGTGTACCGCAACATCGCCGCAAACTTGTTCGCCGCAGAGTTGCAGCAAATAGTCGCCAGAAGCCTATATTTTTGGTAAGGGAATGTTTTACATAGCTGATAAACAGGTTGTGTGTAAACATTACAACTAGGCGCGTTTAAAATTGAGTAGACCATGGTATAACTGCCGAATCTGTCATTTATAACGCGTCTGAAATATACCGGCACGGTTTAGGCTCAGACCTTCAGGTTTATGAAAAATTAAACGTAAGCAAGAACAAAGGAAAACCATTAATAAATACAATAAATAATCTATAATAAAACATTTCTGTGTTCTAATTAAGGATTGTTTCGAACATAAATAGTCAGCTCTGAATTAATACAATAGTATGTATTAATACAGAAATCAGGAAATTATAATGGGGTCCGAATCGCCCACGGTCCGAATCAGCCAGGTACCGAACGTTTAAGTGGCCTAATTTCAATGTAAATTGGCTAACTTGTAAAATACATTGTACTACATTTTCTCCAAAGTGTTTTCACTATATGATCATGGATCGCAACAGTTACCAAAAGACAGAATTGCTCCCATGTGCAGTCTATTGTGTGTGTTCGATTGCGCAATGCGATAATGTGTATACAAAATGACGTCATCACTTTCTGTGTACTCCATATGGCTGGTAACTAGCCTCTCCCCTGAGCAATGGGCATGTGAGCAACTGGCATGTCACCGCCGGTATTTCATAAGAAAGGTCAGAAATAATGTCAACAAAGGCGTCAACAAATTAATTTTGCCACACCACTGATCACCGGTGTCGATGTTTAAATGACCTCTTGGAAATTAGTTCCAGTCGGCATACTTTTGACTTTTGACACGTTTGTTGTTGGGATAAAGAATTCGAGATGTTGCGAATGGTATCAAACTAGTCACTACGACAAATATTGAAGAAACGAAAATGGCCAGCAGTAAAGATTTGGTAAGACCTGCATTAAATCTTTCATTTTGATTTGAACTTTAAGTTTAACACGTTTATTTGTTGTAAACTTACTTGAGGAGGAGTGTACTTTTAAGCATTTTCTTTTCATGACAACCACCTGTATTAAATTACTTGGCCTCACCCCAAAAAACAGGTAATATCAGCACCTGATGTCAGGTTCCTCAATCATAAACAATAATTCTCTGATCCTTGACAGCCTCGTTTTCAAGGCACAGCTTTTTCTATGATTGAAGTTTGCTGTGTATTTCTATTGATCTCGGGGTCTCCTGGCCGCTGGGAAGGATGGTTTTACTTCCTAAATCTTAAGGATGGCATATCGGTTAAGGATATTCCAAATTTTGAATTGGGCAGAGTCCTTCCTTTGAAACTGAAAATTCATTTTGGCTGATTTTATGAAATTAATGATAATAATGCAACAAATTGATTTCCATTATACAAAACATATATAAGAGCAAATGAAAAATAAAAAAAGTGTTCAAAAAATGTTATCATTTATCTGATATTAAAATATACCATTTTTTGTGCATCCTCCTAGAAATATCCACGACCTTAAACTAAAAACAAATAACATCCATATAATCTTCTCAGTCTTATCAAGGGCAGTTGAAATCCAAAATTTTGAAATTTATTTCATTTTGGCTCAAATTTGACCAAACACAGACGTGTCTCCCAGCAATATTACGAATGTACATGTGTTATTTAGCATGCTTAGATCATGCTTGAAAAATGAGGTGCCAGGTAGGTAAACAGATGTGTGTATTCAATCAATAGTAGTGTGCTTGACCATGCATTCCTATCAGAGCATTCCTATCAAATCGTACTCAAAGTGTAGTACTCGATAATGACATATCCACGGAAGTCCCAGTAACATCCGGAGTACCACAAGGATCAGTACTCTGACCCATCCTATTCCTGGTCTATATAAACGACCTACCAGACTCTATTAAATCCCAGGTACGACTCTTTGCCGATGACACAGCTGTTTATCTGGCAGTATCCTCTCTCCAAGACGCTCAAATACTCCCAAGAAGACTTGAGACGGTTAGAAAATTGGGAAACAAGATGGGACATGGAGTTTAATCCAAGTAAGTGTACTATCATACAAATTACACGATCAAGAAAACCCATCCGATCCCAGTACACCCTACATGACCAGATTCTAGAAACCGTTGAAAGCTCGAAATACCTTGGAGTGGACATAAGCACCAATCTATCATGGAACAACCACATCAGCAGAACAACCACATCTGCAAACAGGACACTGGGGTTTGTAAAAAGGAACATAAGGTCAAAAAATACAGGTATAAGAGAGGTCGCCTACAAAACACTAGTGCGCCCCCTCCTTGAGTATTCTTCCCCTGTCTGGAGCCCCCACACAAAGACCAACATAAATAAGATAGAAATGGTCCAAAGAAGAGCAGCCCGATGGACCGTAAATAACTACTCCCAACACGCCAGTGTCACTGACATGCTAGATAAATTAGGATGGAGGTCCCTTGAAAACAGACGATCAGATGCCAGGTTATGTCTCTTTTTCAAAATAATCCACTGCCTTGTTGCTGTACCCATGCCCCCATATGTCATACAGCCCATGAGAATTCCCCGCCAATCCCACCCCCTTGCCTTTAGACAAATACACACTACTGCTGATTACTACAAGTATTCGTTCTTTCCCCTTGCAATCGTACAGTGGAATAGACTACCAGTCGACATTGCAATGCTGCCAGACCTGAACTCGTTCAAACTGGCAGTGTGCTCAGTCACGCACTCCATGCCATAGACAGGAAGCTTGTTTTTATTCTTACTTTTAAAAATCACTTTGTCTTCTTCAGACTTTTAACATTATAACACTATCATACTTTTATCTCACTCTCACTTGATTTTAAAACTATTTTATCTTTCTCTTAACTACTCACACTGCACAGACGCGCACCTGCACATAATCCCCGTGAGGGGGTGCTGCAGTATCAATAGATAGATAGAGATAGATAGATAGCATACATTGCAATTACCTAGGTTAACTTAACTGTATTATTATGTCATGATAATGTAAACCTTCAGGAACCCCTATACTTTGTTTATTAAATTGTCACCCAATTATGGTCATTGGAAATTGATTTTGAGAATGTGCTCATGTACAATATTTGTAAAGTTTTAAGTGATTGGTATACAAATTTAAAAAATGGATTTTCAGCTGCCCTAGGTAAGACTTTGAAGATTACATTGCTATTGATAAATTTAATTTGCTTCTCTGAATATTACTGTGCGGATGCAGGAAAATGGCAGTTTTTTTAATTTAAAATAATTATTAAACTACTGCATTTTTTTTCTTAATTTCTTATGCTATATATATAATAAATAATGAAAGTACTTGATTTAATGCCCTAACTTGTGCTTAAAATGCATATTGCATCGAAATGGTTTTCATCATGTCACAGGTTGGATATCATCAATTCAAATTGCGGAAGTACCTTAAGTAGGTTGCCCGAATAATAACTGAAAGAGCATTTGAAACTAACAGGACCCTACTCCACTGAGAATTCAACCAAAGATGACTTTACATCCCCACTAACACTAACAGTTGGTTTAAACTTTCAAATTACCATACCTTAGTAAAGTACAAAGGTAACTTTCATTTAAAAAAACACGGGGGAATATTGAATCGGTCGGCAGTGATTTTTTTCACTCTTTTGGGATTGGAACCGGTACCCATTTAATTTGAAAAATTCACGTTGTTTTTCCTTGAATTGCGAATTTTTCACTATCAGACAAAAGCAATCCCTAGTGAAAATAAGGTACTCACGGGAACTTCAGATGGAATTCCAGTCGTACATTTCAATAGAATTCTAGTGGAATTCCACTAGAATACTACTGATATTGATGTGGAATTCCACTGGTAATTAGAGAAATTCCATTGAAATGTACCAGTGGAATTCCAGCCAATACCAGTGGAATTCCAATTAAATACCAGTGGAATTCCACTTGGTTCCACTACAATACCAGTGGAATTCCAGCCAATACCAGTGGAATTCCAATTAAATACCAGTGGAATTCCACTTGGTTCCACTACAGTACCAGTGGAATTCGTCTCAAATACCAGTTGAATTCCACCCAGATAGCAGTTGGCAATGAAGTTGACAATGAAAAATAAATTTATAACAAGCAATTTATATAGATCTATATATTTTACTCATGAATATATAACATTACATTGGTTTTGAATATTTAAATAAAAAATATTATATTGTCTTATTTATAATACTTATTTGCAGTGATATCATAAGTAAATCAGGGCCTCCTCTGGCTGTTTTTTTCCTTTCGCAACTATTTTCGACAAATGAAAAAAGTTGGAGCCAAATTGGACACATTACAGCCAAAATTGGCTCAAATATAGCAAATAATATTTTCAAAATTATTTGTATATATTTTTAAATGAAGTATGGCCCATGAATAAAGCAGTTAGTTATACATATAATCATAAAATTATATTTAAAAAAATATTCTGCTCAATTTTTTACATAAAAATAAAACTTATTAATCTGGAAATATTTTAGTTTCGAAATAAATACTGTACATGTATACAAGTACAAATCTTATCTAGAATTATACTGATCACTGGTTTATTTTATCCTGTCAGTTATAATTAAAGCCTTATGTATATTTGACACCAAATGTGTGTATATCACACCTCATCATGGACAAGTGTTGCCTTTTGTACTTGGAAATAAGAGGTGCTAATTTGGCAGAGTTATTAGGCGATTATACAGGGGGGAAATTAAGGGGTATAACAAGATTGGAAAGTAATACACAACATTCATGACCGACATTGGATATTTCTTTCGGCAAAATTATTTTTTTATCGCCACTTTTATTATTTTGTCTCATTTGGCTCCATTTGCGAATCCCAGAGGAGGCACTGAGTAAATACAATTAAATCTGGTAAAACATGCCCGACAATGATAAAAAAATATGAATATGTATACAAAAAAAGATATCAATATATATTTTTTAAAGGGAGTTAATTAATAATTTGTATTTATTATTCCACTGGAATTTGTATTGACTTTTCAACTGGAATTCCACTGCACTGCACTGGAATTCCATTGACATTTTCACTGGGTGGAATTTTTCACTGGAAATTTCCACCTTTTGGTGGAATTTTTTTCTTTTAATTCCACTGGAATTCCAGTATCACCAGATTTTTTTCGTGGAATTCCAGTGTAAGTGGATTTTTGTTCTTTGGAGTGAGTTCCAGTGGAATTCCAGTCAGGCATCAAATACCAGTGGAATTCCAGATCCATTTTCACTGGGGATATCTTTTAAACTTACAGTTTAAATACTTTGCAAACAGTACATTACCATGTATCCTCTTGTAGTATTTCATTATCCTCCGCTAAAAGTATATATTCTCCCCCTGTTTCTGTTTAAAGTTCCCCTCTAAAACATAAACAAATATTTCTAAAAAAATGAGATTGGGAATTTTTTCACTCCAATTGGGAAAAAACAACTTTTTGACATTGGGAATGGACCGTTTTTTGGTACCAATTATATAAGGAAAAAAACACTGCATGTACATGTGACATCTTCAGCAGGAGATGATTTTCCCCGCATTTTTGTTGTGTCCCATATCCCCCGATTTTTTTGTTCATTTCAAAACATGAAATTTCGGCTCAAATTACTAGTCTAACTCTCTATACTGCTGTACATCCTTAAGTTATGGGTAAGTTCGAGCAGGTTGCATGCCTGTGTCTGTTATTTGACAAGATAAAATGTTTAAAAGAAAGAAAAGGTGAGCCTCGGGAAATAATGGGAAAAGTGAGTTAAAATCATAGTTTAAAAAAGATAAAATCAGAATAAAAAGAAAACTACAGCACTTACATGTACGGTTTGATGTGGTTGATGTAGCTGACAGTGCTCATGCTTTGAATTTGTTAAGTCCTGCATCATACATGTGATATCTCCCTGTGAGAAATACTCACAGAATTTCATCTCTTTAGAAGTCAAGAATCTGTGAGATTTGGGCATCTCACTGCAACAATAGTGAAAAGAAAACAAATTTAAAAGCTGTTCAATGACAATTTAGTAACCAGGGGCCTAGCTTCCTATAGGCCGTGTAGGCCGTGGCCTACACATTTTTCTGGGAAATCGAAAAAATAAAAATGCCAAAAATGCAATAAAAATCAGAGGCCTAGTGGGGTAAGGGGCTGTATGCTAGTACTTCGTGTTAATATAAATAACAATTACATTAAATTACTTTAAATGTTTTCAGCTTCTATTTAATTATAAGATATATAATTTACGATAAAAAGTAAGGATATTGATGCTCTTATAGACATATTCACCGGTACGAAATATACGCAAGAATACACCTCCGACAGTCTAGCTGAAAAAAAATTCAGGGAGCATGCCCCCGGACCCCCTAGAACTCGGCCTACACATCATATTCAGCCAAGCTGCGCCCCTGGTAACGTATATTCCCTAATAAAAGCCCTCGGGGCGTATCATTTTTGGAAAGTGGGGGCGTTTTATTCTGACCGGCCGTGCCCAATTTATTTATTGGATTAAAGTGTTTTCTAAATTGTATTGGATTATATAAAAGTTTGTGGAATAACAGATGGCAGGAGGTGTATATTACCGGTTCTACCCAGAAGAAATGTGAGTGGTCTTCCTCACCAAAAAAATAACAAACGGATACATGTATATATATATAACCCCACATATGTTCAAAATGACTTGCACCATATAAACAATACGGGCTGAGAGGTGTGCATATTAAAGGGACATGCAGCAATCTTTTTTTTTTAAACTCCAAAATGTTATAACTTATTATTTAAATATATGCAAGCGGGTGTAAAGTGAAAATAAATTATTGATTAATCAATCGAGGTGCACATTTTAATGCTTGATAAAAACTTGATAAATGCTGTGTGTCCCTTTAATAAAAAAAAACAATTATTGTATGATGCAATTTAATTTGTTATGTAATACCCTTTATATTTGGGATGTTTTGATGTAAATATTTGAAATAAAATGTTTTAAATCAAATAAATAATTCATTTTGATATCTGACTTGTTACATATTTTTTACTTAGTCATGAAAGATAATATTTAAGGCCTTAATATGTACCTTAAATGTTTATTGTTTACCATTGAATGGTGAGGCGGCATATGGTGTTAGTTATCTGTGCGTCTATATCCTTCCACAGTTTTTAACCAATCTTTTCGAAACTTTACATGATCTTTATCTATGATGTCTAGAGGAGCATATCGATTTTGCATCAAATAAAATTCATCTTAGGTTTCAACCGACAAATGGTCTATATTTAAACTAATACAAGTAAGACAGGGCCCTCAAACCCTTTTATGTGTGGGTGATATATTCCACGGTTGATTCATGATACTAGCATGGGACAGCTACAGTACATATGACAGTGCTGAGAGCAGTTGCGGATGAATTGAATTGAATATTTAACGGCTCATCAACACAGTACAGGTTATTTAGAGCCGCCCCAGAGAGAGGGGAAGGATACATAGGAATCCGGGAACCGTGCCCTACTCATATTATCGAACAGATTCCTATGGTTCTTTAACATGCTCGAATGATAGAACTATACGCGGGACCACCCTGTTTACGTCCCCATCCGACGGACGAGGTTAAGGGAATGGGTCTTGCCCAAGAACACACCGACAACACTCAGTGGCACCACCTCCGGTTACAAATACACTGCGCTACTGACTGTGCCAAGCTGCGGATGACAATTAGACACTGGACAGTCTAGTCAAAAACACAGCAACAAATATATTATCTGAATATGTTTAAGAATGTATGCTTGGAAGAGCTTTCAATAACAGACTTTCATGCTTTTAGTTTGGGTGGGATGGGGATGGGGCGCATCCTTTTAAATCTCAGCTCAGATGCCCTCCCCCTCCTTCTCTCCATCCCAACTCCCATCTTGAACAGTAGCGATTGTTACGTAAACTTTCCACATATGAGAGGGTGCCCAATACTACCCGCTCCATCGAATACGCGCCTGCAGTTCTTGCGAGGTCAGTCGTGTCAAAATTTCAGTTAAATCAAACAATTCGTATTTTCGTGTACTTTTGATAAAGAAATAACATGCTTTTCGTGATATTCAGCAAAATTCATGTTATGTGTGAGCTAAAACAACAATTCAAGTATCTCCTCGTACTTTATTTAACAAAAAACACACGGTTGTTGTCATTTTAATCGTATTCTAAAAATGGCATCTTTTAGAGTTATCGCCCCTCGCTTCGACATTTTACAAGGCGGGTCTGCATTTATCACGCTGTAAAGCTTCTAAAACAAAAATCGGTACAACCGAAAATCACGAAACCTAAAGGGGAAATGAAATTTCATGATCAAAAATTGTCACAATTTTCCAAATTATGCGTTTTAAAAAATTCAAAATGGCGGAATTTTTTTTTTTTTTTGGCGTTGCCGAAAGATGACGTACTACTTTTCGTTGTCAAGCATGGTTGCGATATTTGAAAGATGTAGGAAAATATCAAAGCTGCTCCCGTACTGATTTGGCATAGTGTGTTCAGTTTAATTTTATTCTGTATATTTGTTAGCGTAATTCCCTTCTTAGTTGTAACCCTTCCGAGTCAACTGTTTCAGTCTATAGATGTGTTAATAAGCATATTCTACCATTAAGTTTTCTAGTGATTTTTTGTGTTCCATTGTGAATAAAGCAGATAATTTGCATTTTTGGTAAGTTTTAATAATATATATATTTTTAACAAAAGTTGGGCAGGGGGTTGGGGGTATGGGGTGAGTGTTTATTAGGGATTATACAGTATTTTATTTTATAAAATGCTTATAAAGCTTATTTGTATGAACATAAGTAGTAGGGGCGTCGGTTTACATCCCATTAGCCCTCAGGCATTTCAATGATGTAATCAGGCTCGTGCAATATCGGAAAAAATGACAGGTTTACATTAATGAGCACAGATTCGATGATGTGATATTAATCAGTCACGCGATATCATAATCAATATTATAGGTTCAGGTATTGACATGTTTACGATTAATCAGATAAACTTGTGGAAACAACGACATAATTCTAATTAGTGTCACACGTTATCGTAATTATAGCGAACTCATTCGGGTTGAAAACTACCTACGGTCATTAATAGTACATGACTGTATTGACAAATGACGTGATATTAATTAATTATCACGCCATATCAAACTTATAGGTTAATGTATTGACATTTTTTACGTTCAATTAGATAAACATGTGGAACAATGGCATAATTCTAAAATATATCACGCCATATCGTAATTATAGCGAACTCATTCGGGTTGAAAATTACCTATGGTCATTAAGAGTATTGACAGATGACGTGATATTAATTAGTTATAACGCCATATCAAACTTATAGGTTAATGTGTTGACATTTTTTAAGTTCAGTTAGATAGACATGTGAAAACAATGGCATTATTCTAAAATATATCATGCAATATCGTAATTATAGCGAACTCGTTCGGGTTGAAAATTACCTATGGTCATAATTGATTAATGACAGGTGTGTCTAGCTTTTAGAATATAGGTGACTATATATAAAAGAGTATGAGATTGGATCTTTGGAAACGGTCGAACACGATAAATATGAAATATTGCAGTCTCGATTTGATTGAGACTGTTCATGAATGGTAGTGAAATATGCTTGCTACCTGTGGCGTGTATCGAAACTATTTTATTTTAGTCATCAGGGCCTCCCCTGGGTATTTTTTTTCTTTCGCAAATACTTTCGCAAAATGGAAAAAAAGGAGCCACATTTGAGAAATAAGAGCCAAAGTTGGAGCCATATTTTCATCATATAACAGAGTCATTTTCAGAATAAACGGCACATATGCATTGATTCATTTAGGTCTAACAGGTGAATTCTGAGTTTTGGCAAATTTAGAAGGTGGAGTCAAACAAGAATCTAAATCTTTTTTTCTTTTTTTTTCATAATCTAAATCTAGTTCAATAATAGTTAACGTCGGGATGATAACCATCAATTTTCAACGTTTTTTATGCTGTTTTTTTTATGCTGTTTTTTTTTCACTTTATCCCGATATTGAATATTAAGTAAAAAAAAAAAATGTAAAAAATCAATATTGATAAAATTTAAATGTATCCATGATATATTTAAATATGTGTGATGTTTTATGTCCAGAACTAAATCTAAATCTAGCGGATGTTTACAAGCCATATTTGCTATTGCAGTATTGGCAGTTTAGCTTATAAGTCAAGGGTATTTAAATCAATTAAAACCATTGTTCTGATCTCATCTTTTGTTATAATATTATTTATTTCTAAAAATAACATGTAATCACTTTCGATTTCTTTAATTTTCAACACTCAACGAAGATTGCTGCATGCAATAACAAACATAAATCATCGTTTCATTTTCGTTGTTTGATCGTCCGCCACGCTCACCAGTGTTTGTATAAGAGCTTAAACCCCGATATCAAGCTGTGCTGTCTGAATCATTGCATCAATTATCTTTTCAGAGAGTGTCAGAAAGTTTGTTTACAAAATGTTGTTATTTGCGAGCATCAATGATCCACAATATACATGCGTGATCGATCGTTTTTTGTATCAGCCAGCGAATGTTATTCTTGTAGTTTAGTGAACCAGTCCACTTTTCAATTTAGACTGTGACACTGCACATGTCCAATAAGAACGCTGTGTAGCAGTCGTTTGCATTGAAAATATGTAAAGATCGGCTTTTATTTTTCTTTCGCAAATCATTTTCACAAAAGCTTAAAAAAGATCGCAATTTTTTCTTTTCTTTTTCCATTTGCGACATTAGCGAATCACAGCTAGGGCCCAGGTCATTACATAGAAAAGGTCTAGAATCACCTTTCTAAATTTAAATTATTATTACTATGTTATTCAACATGATAAGTTGTGTTAGCATTTCAGCGTATATTGACTACCATCATCTCTTTTTTTTAAAGTGCCGGCGGGACTTGTTTGATAAGATTAGATAATTAATAAACATAGGTAAATTATGTCAGTGGTTGTTCAATTTTTTGTAAAATGTGCCAAATATTTAAGAATTTTATTAACTTCAGAAATGAATAGATGTACATACATTTATTTCGAAAAAGATAAATTCAAATATTTTTATCACTTACATGTAGGCAGCCTTATTGTCTTGCTCCACTGTCAATGAAATCAGAACATGACAGTACTTGGCAATGGCTAACAAAATGGTCCCACCACCACCACCATACACAGCAGCACCACCGCCGCCGCCACCACCATCACCACCTACTTATTTGGTAGATTTTTATGCCCGCCACGAAAGTGGTGCTTTATGCCCGCCACAAAACTGGTGTGAGCATATAGGGTAACCCTTGTCCGTCCAGTCGTCCGTACATGTACTTCACATCGTCCATCTGTCCCGTTTTTTTTTTACATTCAAGTTTTTTTATTAAGTCAATTTCTCAGATACTAAAATACGTACAGCTTTCAAACTTCATACACACTTACATCTGTATGGCAGCAGTATGTTCCTACATGAATCAGGTCAATATAAATGACCTTGACCTACTTTTTACACTTTGTTAATTTTCATCAAAGTTTTTTATTTAAGTTTTTTACATCAAAGTTTTTTGTTAAGTCCATTTCTCCAACACCAGATGCCTTAGAGCTTTCAAACTTTACAAATGGTGATAACTACATGTCATCGATATGTTCCAATGAAAAGTGGGTCAATATGAATTACCTTGACCTACCTTTGGCACTTGGTTAATTTATATACAAGTTTTACATTCAAGTTTTTTATTAACTCTGTTTCTCAGATACCAAAAGCCGTTGTTTCCAAACTTCATACACACTTACATCTCAGTGTTTTTTTTATGTGTTTTGTGAATGCAGCCTGTGCCTGTGCCATTGTGAAAAATAGCGGCATTTTTCTAGAAATTGTGAAAATTGTGAAATATTATAACAAAAGAAAAAGAAACTTTTTTCACTTTTAATTTCACAGTTTAATATCCCTTGGTTTTAAGTTTTGTTTTTGGTAAATACAGACTAGTTTTAACACCAGCGTATATTAAGACTAGTATCCTTACTGGTCTGTATTTAACCTTTTTTTCTTTTTTTTTTTTTTTTTCTTCAGATTGTGAATTTTTTGGATATAATTGTGAAAAAAGTATACTTTTTGGCATTGTGAATGGGGCCGAATAACGGCCCCAAATTAGGCATAAAAAAAACACTGCATGATCTGTATGACAGCAATATGTTCCTACCCAAATCAGGTCAATATAAATGACATTGACCTACTTTTTACACTTTGTTAATTTACTTTAAAGTTTTACATTTAAGTTTGAGACATACAATTTTTTGTTAAGTCCATTTCTTCAACACCAGATGCCTTACAGCAAATGTTAATAACTACATGACGGCAGAATGTTCCAAAAAAAAGTAGGTCAGTATGAATTACCGACATCAAACAGTCACGTGACTGTCGCGTACGTGACCCTCGCATTAATTTATAAACAAGTTCAGCTTTGGAGTAAATATTTACCAAAAGTGGAAATGTTAAGTGTAAAACATAACAATGTAATAAGAAAGAAATAATATCGATTTTTTGTCTCGTTTTCCAAATAAGATTGTTACTAATTAATTGGCACTTGTGCTAGATATCATCCTTAGTGGAATGATTAGAATATACTAGTTAGGTTATTGTTAAATTTATGTTTGATCTCGTTTCTGTGGGATTTACCAAGAGTTAAAGTGGGTTTTCCGGATTTTGATTATCTGAAGAAAAAAATGGTGGTCGCATATTGATGATAAAAATGGTCTTTTAGCATGAAATTATGTTGTTGGTGGTCGTGTTAGACAGGTGGTAGCTTATTGCAGTACAAATTAATAGCAAATATCATCGGGAGGATCTCAAAGTGGTCGCTTACAGCAGGTGGATACTTAAAACAGGTGGTCGTATGACCAGGTTTGACTGTAGTTTAGAAACGGTGTACATATTATGTAAAGTTTGGCTGTTTTTGGCGGGATAGCTACTTTAAATCATCTCTGTTATGAGATAAAATAAGCCTAGTTTTTATAATAATATAATATAAATGTGTCTCATCTTTTCACAGGAAGCCGGTTTGGTGGAAGAGGGTGCGCCCCCTCCATACCATGCGGATGCAGCGGATGTCCGTCCTGTTGTGTCCAACAATGAAGTCCCACCGTCCTACTCCTCCACTGCCCACACGATGGACAACGGTGAGTAGCCACATACCAGTATACAGTCTGTAACTCCGTCCTGTTGTGTCCAACAATGAAGTCCCACCGTCCTACTCCTCCACTGCCCACACGATGGACAACGGTGAGTAGCCACATACCAGTATACAGTCTGTAACTCCGTCCTGTTGTGTCCAACAATGAAGTCCCACCGTCCTACTCCTCCACTGCCCACACGACGGACAACGGTGAGTAGCCACTTACTCATCAGTTGAAAGTGAAAAAAAGTTATTTTGCATTATTATATGAAACTTAGTAGATAAGCTTAGGACTGTTATGACTCTGTCACCATACTCAAACACCTTGATAGTTAGGCCAAATAAAATAATAGTTGTGTTTCCGGTTACCCGACCTACCCTAGAAATTCCCGCCGACCCTATGGTTTTTATTGCATTCCAAAAAAAACAAAAAAACATTCAAGCGATTCCGGAATATACCGTCTCCCTGTCAGGCAGGCGCTTGATTGAGTTGATAGATATCAGGGTTCTCAATAGACGCATACACACGCGTTTTAAAGCATGGAAATTCAATTTGACCCAATTCTGACGCAGCTAATTTACCACCTGTGCGTTTTTATGACGCGCGTGTATTTGCTTCCAAGCATCAATCCAATACACATGTACCTATTTTCGATAGCCCAAACATCACAATAATGAGCACGCGCTGCATAACAGTGAATGACACCTTGGCTGACGACCTTGATCGCCTCTCGACCAATCAAATTCGCTGCTATCACAGCTTGTGGCACAGAGGGCGGAAATAACCTGTCTATAAATGGTGTCACTGTGTAATCTAGTCGCTGCTATTGTGTTAATAATTTAACGATTATCTTTGAAGTTTATGATGCTTTGTGCGGGTGGAGACTATTATGACCTCATTGGATTAACTGTTTAATTGATTTCTACCGGCTTCTGGTTGATTACCGGTTAATTAGACCGAACTGATATAAAACAAATGCTAGCGGTCAAACATGTGAAAAATATAAAAATCGACAAAAATAAAATTGACTTTATTTGTGTTTGTTGACGTTGTTTTTTATTTGTGTTTGTTGTTTGTTAATTTTATTTTACGCACGTTTCAAAGAACAAAGAAATATAATTTTAATGAGGATAATTTAAATATTTATAAATCGGCGAAATGTACATAAACAGCGCGTATTTTAACCTGGGTTATCGTTCAGTCAAAACTTACCGGACATTACGCATTGTTATATTTTGTGTTGACATACTATTTTTGTGCTGTCGAGTAACGGACTTTATCAATTTATGTATGTTCAAAATTTATGTATGTTCAATACACAAATGGCGCAAAGGAGTATATTTTCATTTATGTCATCGCAGTCTACGAAACGGCCTGTGTGTTGGGGATGCACTGTCTGAGGTAGTCGCATTTATTTGACGTCTTCGGGTGCCTTTTTTTTTTTTTCCTACGGACGTTTATAAATGCACCCTAGGTGCAGTCTGACCCCGAAGAAGCAGAAAATAAGAGAGCTAGTGTTATAATAAAACCAATAACTTATAATATATAATATCACCAATAACTTATAATTTTAACAGATGTGGACCCCAACTTATTAAACAGCCTTTCATAACTTTGAATCTTTGACATAATGACACATTATTGTAAAATGAAATAGTAGTTTTTTAAGTTCAAATGCATATCCTTGCACACCTTTCTTGGCAATAAAATATTTACAGAATTCACAAAAATTAAAGTTATTAAAGGATGTTTTATAAAACGGCGCTTCGATTTGTTTGATTTATATTTGACCTTTGACATTTCAATGTAATGTAATATACATAGTGATATAGAACATGTGTAATATACATAGTGATATAGAACACAAGACCAGGCAGGAATTGTCCGGCACCAGTTTCAGCACCATTTATTAAGGTTATACAAAATATGTCACAAAGTAGGTGATATTAAAGAGTGTGAACTTGCTCTATATCACGAGGAGTTTTATTGTCGGACAAAAAAATAAATAAATAAAAAATCCCTACCTACCCTACTAAATTGGCAATAAAAAGTAAAACCAAAAAAAAAAGATTTCACCTACCTACCTACCATATCTTTTTTTTCAATGTAACAGGCAAAAACACAACTATTATTTTATTTGGCCTTATGACGACGCACTGGCACAAGATACGTGAACATCCATAAAATAATAATTAAGTTTTTCAAGTAACACTTCCTTGTCTCCAAATAAAATAGTCATACATCCGTTCTTAAAAAATAGAGAAAAAGGCATTTTTGCATGAGTTGACAATTTAAATAGAGAAATTGTAGCATGAAACCACACTTTTTAACAACATATTTGCTATATTTTTTTAAAACAAATTAATTTTTTTTAACACTTATTAAATTATTTTTAAAATACGATTTAGTTTATTATTATAAGTTTATATATGTTAAATTACATAATTATGTTTTACGCATGTCTTAATTACTAACATGTAGCACATGTGAAACATTTGAAAAAGATTTCTGGATATGTTTCCTTTGTATATTTAGTCACATATAGAATGAGTATCATTTATAAAGTGTAATACCTTTTAAGCTCGACTTCGCGAAGAAAGGGTAAGCTATCCTAATCGCCCTGGCAGAGGCATCGGTGAATCTTTTAAGCTTCGCTCAGAGTCACTTTTAGGAAACTGCTTAAAGAAATTCACTGAAACTTTACACATATTAACTTTCATAAAAAAAACTCTTACAGACAAGTGCCATAACTCTGTTAAGAATTTTAACAGAATTATGCCCCTTTTAAAAATTTAGTTTCCCAATAAATAGGAAAGGCCGCAAAAGTTGAGCGTGCTGTCTTCCAACAGCTCTTGTTTAAAGAGGCTGTACCTATATCCATGTGATTTTAATACAAAATATTTGAATACTCAGTATTACTGGACTTTTATGTAAACATGGCTATTTTATGGGTATTCTGTGATGAAACATGTGTTATATTCTTTTCCTGTAATTTAGTATTTATTATCCAAATAAAATCTTGAATTCCTGTTATACTATGCTAAAAGCTTTATAAAACAGGAAACTTATCACCTGAAACTGAAGCATTGTACACATAGCCTTTAGTTTTAATCCAGTAACTTGTGCATAATAAATGTTAATATCACCACGCATATGTTTCCCATTTCAGTACCACCCCCAAGCTACGAGTCTTTGTACGGTAAAATGAAGGCAGCCAAACAAGAATCAGAAGGAAATGTTGATTTCTGCAAGAAATTTGTCATCATCGTTTTAAGTACCGGTATGTTTGAACCTCGAGAATTTCTACATCATTATTTTAAAAAACTGTACTAGTGTGTTACAGGCCCAAGAATGTCTACATCATTATTTAAAAAAACAACTGTACTAGTGTGTTACAGGCCCAAGAATGTCTACATCATTACTTTAAAAAAACTGTACTAGTGTGTTACAGGCCCAAGAATGTCTACATCATTATTTTAAAAAAACTGTACTAGTGTGTTACAGGCCCAAGAATGTCTACATCATTACTTTAAAAAAACTGTACTAGTGTGTTACAGGCTCAAGAATGCCTACTTCATTATTTTAAAAACTGTACTAGTGTGTTACAGGTCCAAGAATGTCTACATCATTACTTTAAAAATACTGTACTAGTGTGTTACAGGCCCAAGAATGTCTACATCATTATTTTAAAAAACTGTACTCTCCTGAAGCCCTGGCCGGATTCAACGAAACTTGGCAGGGATGATCAGTATCAAGCTTAGTTGCACATATCATCTCCGTAATCTGCTTGAATGATTTTTGGTGGAGTTATGGTCCCTTGTATTCAAACTTTGTCCAGACTAGTTCTCCTGAACCTCTAGCTGATTTTAACGAAACTTTTTAGGGATGATCAGTACCAATTCTGGTTGCGCATGTCATCACTGTGTTACGGTTGAATGATATTTGGTGGAGTTAAGACTCTTATACCGAAACTTTGTCTGGACTAGTTCTCATAAACTTTCATTGAAACTTGGCAGGGATGATCATTACCAAGCCTAGTTGAGCATGTCATTTTCGTGTTCCGGTTGAATGAATGTTTGGTGGAGTTGTGACCCTTTAAAGATTTTAATAAACAATCTTTGTCTGGACTAGTTCTCCTGAAACTCTGGCCATATCAGGGTTCCGGAAATACGGTTGCCCGACGCCCCGGGCAAGTGGATTTTGGGTGCGGGCAAGTGACCTTCGCAAATCTGGTTGCCCGCCACTTGCCCGACGGACATTTCCATTCTAGAACAAATCAAATGGCAAACTAGCCATATCAGAATTTCATTTTGATAACTGAATAAAACTGGCCTCTGTTTTTCCCCGCTAGCGATTGTTAATAAGATCAAACAACTTTCGGTACAATAAAAAATCTCGCCCGAGGCAGCTTAATTTGTGACCTTATTTCAATAAACAACTAATTAACCCACACGCGCATTTCACACCGCTTATAAACAACACCGTATCACAATTTATCCTGACACGACCGGCAGACGTGTGTCCATCGGCCAATGAAATCGCGGCAATTATGTCCGTGACCTTCCAACCATAAACATAGCTACTTTCAATAATCTCTGAACGTCATTTGGACCTTCCACCAATCAAATCAGAAAACTCTTTCTTAATTTGAAAATTTAATGTGTCAAAATAATGATTGACAGACACACGTGACGTTATGTTTTTCTTTTACTCGAAGCACTCGTTTATCAATGAGCTTTTATGTGGTATTTGGTGTATTTCCTTGACATAGTCTGTAATTAAACGTATATGGGTTTTCGCGATTTCAGAACAATCTCAAGTTCTGAACTTTCGCTTTTGATAAATAAGGTTACTGCTACTACTTCTTAAACAATTCCTAGGGAACCCCTAGTCATGCCTCTTGCTTTCATCTAATTCCCTTTAGTTAAAATACAAAGCTGTAGGAATGTTACCATTGTTGCAGAAATTATGGTCCAAGTGAATATGTTTAATAACGTTTTTGTCTTGTTTCTTTGCTTGTCGCACATTTAAATGAATACAATAGCTTCTTTTTTTCTGTCAACTGGTTAATTATACACACTGTGACATTAAAAGTTCCACACTAGCTTCCAAGCATTTTTTTGGATGGTCATCAAAAATGATGAGCTTGTGTGTGTGGGAGTGGTAGGGTGGGAGGGCGGAATAAAATGAGTGTGTATACTGTCTCATCATTTTATGATTTAAGTACCGGTAACACAAAGATGTAATAGACACAAAAGAAGAAAATGCAACCATTTGATTTTTTTATATGAATAAATACAATGTATTAACTAATTCATAATATACATTCTCCCTTCCTTTTCTAACTAAGAATAATGGTCCAAATTATGCGGCGGTCCGTCCCGTTTAACACGAATAATGGTACAGCGCCAATTTTTGGGGCAATTAAATGTGGGGCAAGTGACATTATGGGCAGGGCAAGTGACTTTTGAAAATCCACTTGCCCTGGGCAAGTGGATTTTCAAAATATTTCCAGAACCCTGCATATTTCAACTTAACTTTGTAGGGATGATCAATACCAAACATAGATGCACATATCAATGTCATGTTTCAGTCGAATGATTTTTGATGGATTTATGGCCAGTGGTAGAGAAATCTGTTTCTACTAAAAACAACCTCTAGTTCATATATATTTCAGTGGGCTGTACTATCATGTTGGCGGTGATCCTGGCTATACCTGTAACCATGATCGTCATAGGTAAGTATATACGTTACTTGTTACAGGTCAGTGTCTGTAAAATGGGTCATAAAAATTATTTCACGGTCAGGTATGTTTTTTGAGTTGGCGCTGTTTGTAAAGAACAATTACGAGGGCCTTTCAAATATTACGTGGACATTTTTAATAGTTATTACACTTTTATAAATCAATTAGATTAAATTATATGACAATAAAGGTTTGCATTTTCACTTGTATATCAGTAAATATTATAGAATTATTTAAAAAAAGATTTCAAGAAATACGAGTTTTTACAACCCCACTGTAGCCGCCACGGAGAACGTCATTTGTGTTGCTATGGCATCGCCTTGAAAACCAACAACAACCTAACTTTATAAATGATGAAAAATTCTAGAAATAGCAAACGTCATTGTAATTGTTATTTAGTTAGGTTATTGTATTAATCATGGTTTTTAGCTCTACTGATCAGAGATCAGCAGAGATTATGCCGTGGTGCGGCGTCCGTCGTCCTCCGTCTGTCCGTAAACTTTTATTTGTAGCGACAACTCCTCTGAAACTACTGGATGGATATTCATGAAACTTTACAGAAATGTTGCCCATAAAGTCTAGTTGATCCTAGAAAAAATTCATGTTGATGTGAATCCAAGATGGCCACCAAAGCTAAAAATAGAGTTTTAAAATACAAGTTTGTAGCGACTTCTTCTTGAAAACTATAAGTGATATTGATATGGGACTTTTTCTAAAATGATCAGCATGACATGATGTTGGTCCTTGTCAAAAATCGTTTTGATTCGACGTTAAACATGGCTGCCAGTGGCCATCTTTGTTTACATAGAGTTATATAATAAAAACTTGTAGCGACTACTCCTCTGAAACTACTTGACGGATTTTCATGAAACTTTACAGGAATGTTGCTCTTGATGTCTTATTGATCCTCGCAAAATTTCAGGTCGGCCCGAAATTCAAGATGGCCGCCACAGCTAAAAATAGATTTTTAAAAGATAAGTTTGTAGCGCCTACTTCTTGAAAACTATAAGTGATATTCATATGGGACTTTTTCTAAAATGATCAGCATGACATGATGTTGATCCTAGTCGAACATTATTTTGATTTGACGTTAAACATGGCTGCCAGTGGCCATTTTTGTTTATATAGAGTTATATAGTAAAAACTTATAGCGACTACTCCTCTGAAACTACTAGACAGATGTTTATGAAACTTCACAGTAATGTTGCACTTGATGTGTAGTTGATCCTAGAAAAATTTCAGGCTGGCCGGAAATTCAAGATGGCCGCCACGGCTAAAAATAGATTTAAAATAAATAAATTTGTAGTGACTACTTCTTGAAAACTGTAAGTGATATTGATATGGGACTTTTTCTAAAACGATTAGCATGACATGATGTTGATCCTTGTCGAAAATTATTTTGATTCGACATTAAACATGGGCGCCAGTGGCCATCTTTGTTTACATAGAGTTTGTATAGTAAAAATTTGTAGCGACTACTCCTCTGAAACTACTTGGCGGATTTTCATGAATCTTCACAGGAATGTTGCTCTTGATGTCTAGTTGATCCTAGCAAAATTTCAGGTCGGCCGGAAATTCAAGATGGCTGCCACGGCTAAAAATAAATTTTCGAAATACAAGTTTGTAGCGCCTACTTCTTAAAAACTATAAGTGATATTGATATTCAACTTTTCCTAAAATGATCAGTATGACATGATGTTGATCCTTGTCGAAAATTATTTTATTCGACATTAAACATGGCTGCCAGCGGCCATCTTTGTTTACATAGAGTTATATAATGAAAACTTGTAGCGACTACTCCTCTGAAACTACTTGATGGATTTTCATGAAACTTCACACGAATGTTGCTCTTGATGTCTAATTGATCCTAACAAAACTTCAGGTCGGCCGGAAATTCAAGATGGCCGCCACGGCTAAAAGTAGATTTTCAAAAAACAAGTTTGTAGCGACTACTTTTTGAAAACTATAAGTGATATTGATATGGGACTTTTTCTTAAATGATCAGCATGCCATGATGTTGGTCCTTGTCGAAAATCGTTTTGATTCGATGTTAAACATGGCTGTCAGCGGCCATCTTTGTTTACATAGTTATATAGTAAAAACTTGTAACAACTACTCCTCTGTAACTACTTGACAGATTTTCATGAAACTTTACAGGAATGTTGATCTTGATGTCTAATTGATCCTAGCAAAATTTCAGGTTGGCCGGAAATTCAAGATGGCCGCCATGGCTAAAAATAGATTTTCAAAATACAAGTTTGTAGCGACTACTTCTTGAAACTATAAGTGATATGGGACTTTTTCAAAAATGATCAGTATGACATGATGTTGATCCTTGTCAAAAATTATTTTGATTTGACATTAAACATGGTCGCCAGCGGCCATCTTTGTTTACATAGAGTTATATAATGAAAACTTGTAGCGACTACTCCTATGAAACTACTCGACGGATTTTCATGAAACTTCACAGGAATGTCGACCTAGCTATCAAAAATCTATCAGTAGAGCTTCAAGGTCATTGACCTCTTGTTATTAAATAGTTATTTGACAGCATTGTTGAATAATCATGTTTTATAAGTACATCACAGCTTCAGAAAAAGATCATACGAATTTGATCGAGTTGAGCATAAATATTCAAATTATTAATTTAGAAAACAAATAGCATTGTCATTCCAAAAGACATGTTCATTGAACATATATCGGTATTCTTAATATATTAACATATATATTTTGAAGAACATAATATGTAAAATTTTAAAATTTTATGTTTTTGTTGTTCATTTTTGCATTAATTTTTTTGTTCTATTAAAAGTTGATATTATTTAATATTTTATAAACATGATTTTTTCTGATGTCAGTTTCAACTTTAAATAAAAGCGAGGAAGTTTTCGTCTGCTTATTTATATTTATCGTAGTTCTTCTACATGTTCAATATTCATAAAATTTCATAATTGTAATTTTGGAATACCAGTGACAATGCAACTTTAGTGTATTTTTTATTGACGATTTTCCTTTTATTTAGCCATTCCCGAAATGCAGTTATGAAATAAAGACATCACATTTTGGACTGCTCCGTAGATGGGTTTCTCGCCCTATTAAATCAGTCATTGCAACGTAACTAGGCATGATATCGATTTTTTGTTTAAATCATTTGATTTCTTGTGAGTAGGATCACAACATGTATGAATCTTGAAGGTTTACGTCAATAAATGAGTGCGATATCAAAAAAGTCCACGTATTATTTGAACAGCCCTTGTATATATGTTGTCTTGATTGACTCCTGGTGTGGAGTTGCCCGGAATTAACCTTGTCTGAGTTGGACTTGGGGATGCCCGCATCAATATCCAAGACGGCTGCCACAAGAAATGCGTAAAAACAAATACGCTCTAAAACATTTGTGGTAAAAAAGTTTAAAGTATTCTTTTTAACCTTAGTAGCGACCATCGTAAAAGGAATGTTGACAAAATATCAAACTAGAAAAAGTTGCTGGAGGGCCCATCGCAATTATCTGCAATAAACGGTCATGTGTACATCTCTAGTTAACCACTGTGTCAGAAAATGAACTTCATCTGGCATCTGGTGGACCCTTGGTCGAGGAGTTAACAATGTTGCGTTGTAAACCTTCTCGCCTCTCACTGCTGCGGGTTCAAATCTCACTGATTTTGGTGGCCTGAGGTATACAGTACTGGTTCTACCCAGGAAAAGTGAGTGGTCTGCCGTGGTCCACCACCACAAAAAAATCAATCTTCATATATTAACCTTACATGTGTTGAAAATGACGTACACCATACAATCAAACATTCATCTGGTGAAAAAGGAGTTCAGGTTACAAAGAAATAACAAGAATGCAAAGAATTCATTAAAACTTTCGAAAACTGTTGTAACTTATTGTCTAAGAAAGTTGTATATATCTAAATATGTGTATGCACGAATAACGGGTTAATGAATGGTCAGTCCATTCTTGCAAAATTAAACATGGTCACTATGTAGACACGAATATGCACGAGTGAGTTTAAGTATGACGGGGATTAATACATGCGCCATCTAGGGATGTAGACGTTACTATGTTTATGACAATTACTAATTGATTTGCAGAAGTATAATAGGTGGGACGCTGTATACAGGACAGATATTAATATGGTTGCAATTGTAGGGACGGCATAATGTGGTCTTGTGGTTACAAGACACAGCGTGGTTGCCAGTATTATTAATGTGAATACATTCTGCACAATGGAATAATGTATTTATAGAGTATGTCCGTGATTACTGGATATTGACAAGGTTAATTACTCATGTAGAATGAATCAGCTTCTCAGTTGCTATATAAGAGCTGTCATCTGAGTGCTTTGGGAGAGATATTTAACCAAGCTAGGTGAAAAGTAGAGTCTTCAACTCAACCCAGCAATTCATTCCAAGCCATATAGTAATACATGGTAATGATAGAGCTGATAGTGCTGCTAAGGCAGCATTAGGTTTACATATATCTAATACCAAATTGCCTTATACTGATTTTAAAAGTTGTATTAACACATATATTCGTAACTCTTGGCAAGCCGCTTGGGATTTGTCAGTTAACAATAAACTCCATTCAATTAAACAGTTACTTGGAGAATGGCGTTCTTCTAGTAGACCCATTCGTCGAGAGGAAGTTGTCCTAGCCCAGTGCAGGATAGGGCATACATGTTATACTCATTCATATGTATTACAAGGTGAGCAATTACCAGAATGTTTACCCTGCTTTGCACCGTTAACGGTCAAACACATCTTGTTGGAATGTGTAGACTTTGATCCTATGCGTCAAAGGTACTACAATGTTAATACTATGACAGAGTTATTTAATACTATAGATTTTAGTCTAGTTTTAGATTTCCTGAAGGAAGTCAGACTATATAAATCATTATAATATGTTCTTTTATATATTTATTTCTTTATATACCCGTTTTCGGGCATTTGTTGATTTACATATATAGTTTATATTACTATCATATCATCCCTTACTTGTAAATAGTTTTATCTTTATATATTTACATTATTTTTTAATTAATCCTTCATTTCTTCATCATTCATCAGTTTTTGCGCGCAATATGACCTATTTATGTGTCACCTGCCATAAAACACCATTCATTCATAAACCCAGCAATGTAGTTCTAAGCGCAGATACGCAGCAGAAGGGTCTTAACCCAGCGTACACGTGAGAGATTTTAACCAGGCATGGAAGAGGGGTTGTTGAATGTATCGTAGTCGATGGGAAGTTCTTGCTCACGCATTGATAGACTTTAGAATGTAGTAAATTAAAGTTACACCGTACAGCCTACTGAGTGTTTGTATTATTTCGTTACACTGTGTTCTGATGTTCATTTTGGTGAATTTAACCTTTTGACCTTGACCTTTAGACCCAGGGGTCAAACCATGGATTCAAAACATTCATTGTCATCTAAACATCATATGCAACGAATGTGCAAAATATGTTCCCCCTCCTTTAGCTGATATTTGTTTTGTTTTGTATGGTGTTTTACGTCATTTTCAGCACATGTAAGGTTATATATGACAGTTTATTTTTTGTGGTGGAGGCAGACTACCCACTTTTCCTGGGTAGAACCAGTACTGTAACCTCCCGCCATCCGTAAGAATCGACACTTCCTCACTTACAAGTCGAGCTACCAGTGGGATTCAAACCCGCAGCGGTGAGAGGCGATGGTTTACAATGCGACGTCGTTAACCATTCGGCCACGGAGACGCTTTCAGCTGATATAGAAGGATTTTAGGTAGCATGAAAACAATGAAAATGCGTGCTGATTCAGTTTGACCATAAGACATAATAAAAAGCAAGTAAGAAATTTCAATAAAAAAGATTAAAACCTGTGGCTTTAATGTTAATTTTGGTAAATTTGACCTTGACTTCTGGCCCCACAGGTCATACACTTGATACGAAACCTTTGTTGACATCAACTCATCCTAGGCAACCATTGGACTTAATATGAACACCCTCCTTCGAATGATATAGGAGGATTCAGGTTACGAGGAAACAAAAATGTACCCGGTATGCTCACCCAATATGACCACAAGTCCTCTACCCTTGAGATAAGGATCCATACATCAAATCATAAAACTCGTTCCATAATGTATGCATATATCATTACTTATACCATGTCAGACATTTCATTAAAAACATTGAATATTGCATGTTTATGTTTATTTTTGTGAATTTCACCTTGACCTCTGGCCAACTTATTGTCACCTAGGCAGCTTAGTTATCCTCTGTGCTAGATATAAACACCATTCTTCAACTATTAAAGGAGAAATTCAGGTTACAAATAAGACTGAAGGACGTACAAACAGGACAGACCACAGTATAGGGGTATCCGCTTTTTCTTTAAAAAGAGCAGATATATAGAGAATAATCAACAGTATCAGTGTGATACGAAAAATATGTCACGAGAACACGTTGTGATTCGGTTAAAAAACGAGTTCGAAGAACGTATTCGAGTGACATATTTTTGTATCACACAGAGACTGTTGATTATTCTATTTATTATATACCTAAGAGTGATTTTTTAAGGATAATTAAGACATATACTTGAAAGCAATAGCAATCTACAGTACCATTAAATACAAAAATGGTAAAAAATAGTTCCGGCAAAGTGATATCGTCACACCAGTGTCGATATAGAAAAATGATATCGTCACTGGTGTGACAATATCACTTTTGTTTGATACTAAAAATATGCCACTGAGGAATCCTTATAAATCACTGATACCGTAGGTATATAATAAAACAAGCTTAATTATTGAGAGTTTTGAAAAACATGGAAAAAAAATATTAATAAGAAGATAAGACTATTTTAAGGTTGTTTTGAAATGGATATATAGAAGCCGCCATTTTGACATTACAATATATTCTGTATGTATTTGTTCCAGGTGCCATGTTTAAGGATGACTGTCCTGCAGAACGAATGATACCCATCTATCTGATAGTGGCAGGATGTTTTGGAATTGTTAAAAATCTCTCCAGCCTTGTCCAGCGGTGCGCGAACAAGAATGATGAAGATGGAGATGAGAAAAATGCTAAAACAAATCCATTTGATGCCACGTTGAACTGTTTCTTGTTGGCTTGGTTTATAGCTGGTAAGTCAAGTTGTTGCCACATTAAATTGTTTCTTGTTGGCTTGGTTTATAGCTGGTAAGTCAAGTTGTTGCCTCCTTAAATTGTTTCTTGTTGGTTTGGTTTATAGCTGATAAGTCAAGTTGTTGCCATGTTAAATTGTTTCTTGTTGGCTTGGTTTATAGCTGTTAAGTCGAGTTGTTGCCACGTTGAATTGTTTCTTGTTGGCTTGTAAGTCGAGTTGTTGCCACATTGAACTGTTTCTTGTTGGCTTGGTTTATAGCTGGTAAGTCAAGTTGTTGCCACGTTAAATTGTTTCTTGTTGGCTTGGTTTATACCTGGTAAGTCAAGTTGTTGCCTTGTTAAATTGTTTCTAGCAGCTTGGTTTATAGCTTGTACAAGGTTGAATATTGTAATACTGTTACCTAAATATACTACAATATTTTCAGACAGTAAATCGCGTGATTTATTTGACGAAAATTTAAGACCAGTGGTATAACACATTAATTCTAGTTGCATTAAAATTGTTTTTTTGTTTCCTTGGTTTATTGTTTTTAAGTTCATTTTATGCCTCATTGTATGCGTCTTGTTGGCTTGGTTTAGAGCTCTTGAGTCAAGTTGATGCCTCATTAATGTTTTTAGCTCTACTGATCAGAGATCAGCAGAGCTTATGCCGTGGTGCGGCGTCCGTCGTCCGTCTGTCCGTAAACTTTTATTTGTAGCGACTTCACAGCTGAAACTACTGGATGGATATTCATGAAACTTTACAGAAATGTTGCCCATAAAGTCTAGTTGATCCTAGCAAAAATTCATGTTGATGTGAAATCCAAGATGGCCGCCAAAGCTAAAAATAGAGTTTTAAAATACAAGTTTGTAGCGACTTCTTCTTGAAAACTATAAGTGATATTGATATGGGACTTTTTCTAAAATGATCAGCATGACAGGATGTTGATCCTAGTCAAAAATCGTTTTGATTCAACGTTAAACATGGCTGCCAGCGGCCATCTTTGTTTACATAGAGTTATATAGTAAAAACTTGTAGCGACTACTTCTCTGAAACTACTTGGCGGATTGTCATGAAACTTTACAGGTATGTTGCTCTTGATGTCTAATTGATCCTAGAAAAATTTCAGGTCGGCCGGAAATTCAAGATGGCCGTCACAGCTAAAAATAGATTTTTAAAAAATAAGTTTGTAGCGACTACTTCTTGAAAACTATAAGTGATATTGATATGGGACTTTTTCTAAAATGATCAACATTACATGATGTTGATCCTAGTCAAAAATCGTTTTGATTCAACGTTAAACATGGCTGCCAGTGGCCATCTTTGTTTACATAGAGTTATATAGTAAAAACTTGTAGCGACTACTCCTCTGAAACTACTTGGCGGATTGTCATGAAACTTTACAGGAATGTTGCTCTTAATGTCTAATTGATCCTATCAAAATTTCAGGTCGGCCGGAAATTCAAGATGGCCGTCACAGCTAAAAATAGATTTTTAGCTCTACTGATCAGAGATCAGCAGAGCTTATGCCGTTGTGCGGCGTCCGTCGTCCGTCCGTCCGTCCGTCTGTCCGTAAACTTTTATTTGTAGCGACTTCACAGCTGAAACTACTGGATGGATATTCATGAAACTTTACAGAAATGTTGCCCATAAAGTCTAGTTGATCCTAGCAAAAATTCATGTTGATGTGAAATCCAAGATGGCCGCCAAAGCTAAAAATAGAGTTTTAAAATACAAGTTTGTAGCGACTTCTTCTTGAAAACTATAAGTGATATTGATATGGGACTTTTTCTAAAATGATCAGCATGACATGATGTTGATCCTAGTCAAAAATCGTTTTGATTCAACGTTAAACATGGCTGCCAGCGGCCATCTTTGTTTACATAGAGTTATATAGTAAAAACTTGTAGCGACTTCTTCTCTGAAACTACTTTGTGGATTGTCATGAAACTTTACAGGAATGTTGCTCTTGATGTCTAATTGATCCTAGAAAAATTTCAGGTCGGCCGGAAATTCAAGATGGCCGTCACAGCTAAAAATAGATTTTTAAAAAATAAGTTTTGTAACGACTACTTCTTGAAAACTATAAGTGATATTGATATGGGACTTTTTCTAAAATGATCAGCATTACATGCTGTTGATCCTAGTCAAAAATCGTTTTGATTCAACGTTAAACATGGCTGCCAGCGGCCATCTTTGTTTACATAGAGTTATATAGTAAAAACTTGTAGCGACTACTCCTCTGAAACTACTTGGCGGATTGTCATAAAACTTTACAAGAATGTTGCTCTTGATGTCTAATTGATCCTATCAAAATTTCAGGTCAGCCGGAAATTCAAGATGGCCGTCACAGCTAAAAATAGATTTTTAAAAAATAAGTTTGTAGCGACTACTTCTTGAAAACTATAATGATATTGATATGGGACTTTTTCTAAAATGATCAGCATGACATGATGTAGATCCTTGTGGAAAATTATTTTGATTCGACGTTAAACATGGCTGCCAGTGGCCATCTTTGTTTACATAGAGTTATATAGTAAAAACTTGTAGCGACTACTCCTCTGAAACTACTTGACGGATGTTCATGAAACTTCACAGGAATGTTGCTCTTGATGTCTAGTTGATCCTAGAAAAATTTCAGGTCGGCCGGAAATTCAAGATGGCCGCCACAGCTAAAAATAGATTTAAAATAAATAAGTTTGTAGCGACTACTTCTTCAAAACAATAAGAGATATTGATATGGGACTTTTTCTAAAATGATCAGTATGACATGATGTTGGTCCTTGTCGAAAATCGTTTTGATTTGACCTTAAACATGGCTGCTTTGTTTACATAGAGTTATATAATGAAAACTTGTAGCGACTACTTCTTTGAAACTACCTGACGGATTTTCATGAAACTTCACAGGAATGTTGCTCTTAATGTCTTATTGATCTTAGCAAAATTTCAGGTCGGACGGAAATTCAAGATGGCCGCCACGGTTAAAAATAGATTTTCAAAAAACAAGTCTGTAGCGACTACTTCCTGAAATCAAAATCAATCAGTAGAGCTTCAAGGTCATTGACCTCTTGTTAAAAAATAAGTTTGTAGCGACTACTTCTTGAAAACTATAAGTGATATTGATATGGGACTTTTTCTAAAATGATCAGCATGACATGATGTAGATCCTTGTGGAAAAATATTTTGATTCGACGTTAAACATGGCTGCCAGTGGCCATCTTTGGTTACATAGAGTTATATAGTAAAAACTTGTAGCGACTACTCCTACTAAACTACTTGACGGATGTTCATGAAACTTCACAGGAATGTTGCTCTTGATGTCTAGTTGATCCTAGAAAAATTTCAGGTCGGCCGGAAATTCAAGATGGCCGCCACAGCTAAAAATAGATTTAAAATAAATAAGTTTGTAGCGACTACTTCTTCAAAACAATAAGAGATATTGATATGGGACTTTTTCTAAAATGATCAGTATGACATGATGTTGGTCCTTGTCGAAAATCGTTTTGATTTGACCTTAAACATGGCTGCTTTGTTTACATAGAGTTATATAATGAAAACTTGTAGCGACTACTTCTTTGAAACTACCTGACGGATTTTCATGAAACTTCACAGGGATGTTGCTCTTAATGTCTTATTGATCTTGCAAAATTTCAGGTCGGCCGGAATTTCAAGATGGCCGCCACGGTTAAAAATAGATTTTCAAAAAACAAGTCTGTAGCGACTACTTCCTGAAATCAAAATCAATCAGTAGAGCTTCAAGGTCATTGACCTCTTGTTCTTGTTGCCTTGGACAAGCTGGTAGGCCAAATTGGTGCCTAGTTAAAAAAAATATGTTTGCTAATTTTATAACTTTTTAGATCATTTTTGATGCCACATTAAACAGTTTTTTATTTGCTGTTATTTTCGCTTGGTTTATAGCTGTTATTGTTTGCTTGGTTTATAGCTGTTATTGTTTCCTTGGTTTATAGCTGTTATTGATTGCTTGGTTTATAGCTGTTATTGTTTGCCTGGTTTATAGCTGTTATGTTTTGCTTGGTTTATAGCTGTTATTGATTGCTTGGTTTATAGCTGTTATTGTGTGTCTGGTTTATAGCTGTTATTGATTGCCTGGTTTATAGCTGTTATTGATTGCCTGGTTTATAGCTGTTATTGATTGCCTGGTTTATAGCTGTTATTGATTACTTGGTTTATAGCTGTTATTGTTTGCTTGATTTATAGCTGTTATTGTTTGTTTGGTTTATAGCTGTTATTGATTGCCTGGTTTATAGCTGTTATTGATTACTTGGTTTATAGCTGTTATTGTTTGCTTGATTTATAGCTGTTATTGTTTGCTTGGTTTATAGCTATTGTGTTTTGCTTGGCTTATAGCTGTTATTGATTACTTGGTTTATAGCTGTTGACTTTAGCTTGATTTATAGCTGTTATTGTTTGCTTGGTTTATAGCTATTGTGTTTTGCTTGGCTTATAGCTGTTATTGATTACTTGGTTTATAGCTGTTGACTTTAGCTTTGTTTATAGCTTTTAATGATTGCTTGGTTTATAGCTGTTATTGTTTCCGTGGTTTATAGCTGTTATTGATTGCTTGGTTTATAACTGTTATTGTTTCCTTGGTTTATAGCTGTTGACTTTAGCTTGGTTTATAGCTGTTGACTTTAGCTTGGTTTATAGCTGTTATTGTTTCCTTGGTTTATAGCTGTTGACTTTTGCTTGGTTTATAGCTGTTATTGATTGTTTGGTTTATAGCTTTTAATGATTGCTTGGTTTATAGCTGTTATTGTGTCCTTGGTTTATAGCTGTTATTGATCGCTTGGTTTATAGCTGTTATTGTTTCCTTGGTTTATAGCTGTTGGCTTTATCTTGGTTTATAGCTGTTATTGTTTCCTTGGTTTATAGCTGTTATTGATTGCCTGGTTTATAGTTGCTATTGTTTGCCGGATTTATAGCTGTTATTGATTGCTTGGTTTATAGCTGTTATTGTTTGCCTGGTTTATATCTGTTATTGATTACTTGGTTTATAGCTGTTATTGTTTGCTTGGTTTATAGCTGTTATTCATTGCTTGGTTTATAGCTTTTAATGATTGCTTGGTTTATAGCTGTTATTGATTGCTTGGTTTATAGCTTTTAATGATTGCTTGGTTTATAGCTTTTATTGATTGCTTGGTTTATAGCTGTTGTGTTTTGCTTGGTTTATTGATTACTTGGTTTATAGCTGTTGACTTTAGCTTTGTTTATAGCTTTTAATGATTGCTTGGTTTATAGCTGTTATTGTTTCCGTGGTTTATAGCTGTTATTGATTGCTTGGTTTATAACTGTTATTGTTTCCTTGGTTTATAGCTGTTGACTTTAGCTTGGTTTATAGCTGTTGACTTTAGCTTGGTTTATAGCTGTTATTATTTCCTTGGTTTATATCTGTTGACTTTTGCTTGGTTTATAGCTGTTATTGAGTGCTTGGTTTATAGCTTTTAATGATTGCTTGGTTTATAGCTGTTATTGTGTCCTTGGTTTATAGCTGTTATTGATCGCTTGGTTTATAGCTGTTATTGTTTCCTTGGTTTATAGATGTTGGCTTTATCTTGGTTTATAGCTGTTATTGTTTCCTTGGTTTATAGCTGTTATTGATTGCCTGGTTTATAGTTGCTATTGTTTGCCGGATTTATAGCTGTTATTGGGTGCTTGGTTTATAGCTGTTATTGTTTGCCTGGTTTATATCTGTTATTGATTACTTGGTTTATAGCTGTTATTGTTTGCTTGGTTTATAGCTGTTATTCATTGCTTGGTTTATAGCTTTTAATGATTGCTTGGTTTATAGCTGTTATTGATTGCTTGGTTTATAGCTTTTAATGATTGCTTGGTTTATAGCTTTTATTGATTGCTTGGTTTATAGCTGTTGTGTTTTGCTTGGTTTATAGCTGTTATTGATTGCTTGGTTTATAGTTTTTAATGACTGCTTGGTTTATAGCTGTTATTGTTTCATTGGTTTATAGCTGTTATTGATTGCTAGGTTTATAACTGTTATTGTTTCCTTGGATTATAGCTGTTGACTTTAGCTTGGTTTATAGCTGTTATTGTTTCCTTGGTTTATAGCTGTAGACTTTAGCTTGGTTTATAGCTGTTTTTGTTTCCTTGGTTTATAGCTGTTGACTTTATCTTGGTTTATAGATGTTATTGTTTGCTTGGTTTATATCTGTTATTGACTGCTTGATGTATAGCTGTTATTGTTTGCTTGGTGTATAGCTGTTATTGATTGCTTGGTGTATAGCTGTTATTGTTTGCTTGGTGTTTAGCTGTTATTATTTGCTTGGTTTATAGCTGTTTACTTTAGATTGGTTTATAAATTTTAAGTTCATTTGATGCCACATTAAATTCCAGCTGTTGGCTTAGTTTGTTGCTAGTAAGTCCAGCCGATGTCTCGTTAGTTTTTCTTGATCACTTGGTTTATAGCTGGTAAAGTCAATTTGATGGCACGTGAAACTGCAGGGGTCACGCGATTAGGCGAAGTCGCTAAAAACTTAGCTTTAGTTTGGCCGACTTGCTTTTTTATTCATGTAGGGCTAAATTTGAGTCGCCGTCATTTTCGGCAAATTCGGGTCAATTTCGGCAATTTCAAATGTGATTAACCTCATAATAAACAAAAGTCTCTAAAATACACAATCAGCGCGTGTATCACACATACCTTATTTAATCCCATTACCATTAAATAACAACCCGACTCTTATCTAATCAGGGCAATAGCCTAATTATCGATCTTTATCGGCTTGCCTTAGGCGAGATGAGAATATCAACCGCCCTGTTTGCTCGTTAGGCGATCACGTGATTAGATCATATGGGGAATTCATGTGCGCATTCTATTTAAGTAAACCAGTCAAAGCTGTCGTATTTTTTCGTTTGATGAATAATTAAAAATCGTACTACAAAACACTGCGCAAGGGCGGGGTTATGATTATGATTGACAACAAGATACCTTGAAAAATCTCCCACGATAAATAAATTTAAAAGACAGTGTATATAAATTATATGATTGACATCGGCACAGTTAATTGTAAAGAATCTTTAATAAGCAAAACTTTGATTGTGTGTTTTACTGAGGCTAATTATGAAATAAAGAAATGTGTTTGGTATAAAGAGAGTTTGTGATTGTTTTATGGACGAGAGAAATCAGCGGAAATGTATTGTATTCTACGATTAGTCATAGATATCAATAACGTACGTTACTCAATGCGGGCGTGAATGAAAACTAAGTTTGGGGTAATTATCGAATAATTAATATTTTTCAATAAAAATGAAACGAAGGGTGGGGGGTGGGGGGTGGGGGTGGGGGATTATGGAATAATTAATATTTACAGAAATAATACCAATACAAATAATTAATAAAATAACATGCAATTGGTTAAGAATTGGTTAACTCGATATTTAATCGTCCGTCTCAAGTCTCCCTGTTTTGAAAAACTTCTCCCTGTTTTGACTGGAGGGAGAAGTGACTTCTCCCTATTTTTGGAGTCTGACTTGACCCCTGAAACTGTATCTTGTTTACTTGGTTTATTGCTAGTAAGTCAATTTAATGGCACGTTAAACAGTTTCTTGTTTACTTGGTTTATAGCTTGTAAGTCAATTTAATGGCACGTTAAACAGTTTCTTGTTTACTTGGTTTATTGCTAGTAAGTCAATTTAATGGCACGTTTAACAGTTTCTTATTTACTTGGTTTATTTCTAGTAAGTCAATTTAATGGCAAGTTAAACAGTTTCTTGTTCACTTGGTTTATAGCTTGTAAGTCAATTTAATGGCACGTTAAACAGTTTCTTGTTTACTTGGTTTATTGCTAGTAAGTCAATTTAATGGCAAGTTAAACAGTTTCTTGTTCACTTGGTTTATAGCTTGTAAGTCAATTTAATGGCACATTAAATAGTTTCTTGTTTTTAGCTCTACTGGCCGAAGGCCAGCAGAGCTTATGGGATGACGAGTTGTCCGTCGTCCGTCCGTCCGGCCGTCCGGCCGGCCGTCCGTCGTCCGTCGTTAACTTTTGTCTTGTTACCACCATAGGGCCTTCATTTTTCATCCGATCTTTACCAAACTTTAACAAGTTGTTAATATCAATGAAAGCTCGGACAAGTTCGAAAACCAGCCAGATCAGAATAATTTCACCGGAGATATGGCCCTTGTTTAGCTGAAAAATGCCATATTAAGCCTTGTGAACACTCTAGCACCTTCATTTATTATTTGATCTTGACCAAACTTGCACAGATTGTTAATATCAATGAAGGCTCGAACAAGTTCGAAAACCAGCCAAATCGGATCTGTAACACCGGAGTTATGGCCCTTGATTTTTCTGAAAATTGCTGTTTTCTGCCTTGTGAACGCTCTAGCACCTTCATTTATTATTTGATTGTTACCAAACTTGCACATATTGTTAATACCAATTATAGCTTGGACAAGTTCGAAAATCGGCTGTATTGGGTCAGTAACACTGGAGTTATGGCCCTTGTTTTTCTGAAAAATGGCATTTGCTGCCTTGTGAACACTCTAGCACCTTCATTTATTATTTGATCTTTACCAAACTTCCACAGATTGTTAATATCAATGAAAGCTCGAACAAGTTCGAAAACCAGCTAAATCAGGTCAGTAACACTGGAGTTATGGCCCTTGTTTTTTCTGAAAAATGCTATTTTCTGCCTTGTGAATACTCTAGGGCCTTCAATATTAATCGGATCTTTACTTAACTTTGCCAGTGTCTTTATATCAATGAAAGCTTGAACAAGTTTGAAAACCGGCAAGATCGAAATCATTTCAACGGAGTTATGACCCTTGTTTTGCTGAAAAATGCCATATTAAGCCTTGTGAACACTCTAGCACCTTCATTTATTATTTGATCTTTACCAACCTTGCACAGATTGTTAATAACAATGAAAGCTCGGACAAGTTCGAAAACCAGCTAGATCGGACCATTAACAGCGGAGTTATTGCCCTTTATTTAGTTAAAAATGCTATATTTTGCCTCATTAAGACAATAGGGTTTTCATCTTTCATCCAATCTTTACCAAACTTTACCAGATTGTTTATATAAATGAAAGCTCGGACAAATTCGACGACCAGCTAGATCGGACCATTAACAGCGGAGTTATGGCCCTTGATTTAGTTAAAAATGCTATATTTTGACTCGTTAAGACGATAGGGCCTTTATTTTTCATTCGTTCTTTACCAAACTTTACCAGATTGTTTATATAAATGAAAGCTCGGTCAAGTTTGAAAACCAGCCAGATCTGACCAGTAATAGTGGAGTTATGGCTCTTGATTTAGTTAAAAATCGTATATTTTGCCTCGTTAACACGATAGGGCCTTCATCTTTCATCCGATCTTTAAGAAACTTTAACAGATTGTTAATATTGATGAAAGCTTGGACGAGTTCGAAAACCATCCAGATTGGACCATTTACATCGAATTCATGGCCTTTGATTTTCTGAAATATGCTATATCGTGGCCTCATTAAGACGAAAGGGCCTTCATTTGGCCGGATTTCATTGAAACTTTGCAGGGATGATCAGTACCAAGCCTAGTTGTACATAGTCACCGTGTTCCAGTTGAATGATTTTGGCAGAGTTATAGCCCTTTAAAGGTTTTAATACACAAACTTTGTTCTGACTAGTTCTCCTGAACCCCTGGCCGGATTAAACGAAACTTTTTAGGGATGATCGATTCTTTATCTAGTTGTGCACATCATCGCCGTGTTCCGGTTGAATGATTTTGGGCGGAGTTAGGGCCCTTTAAAGGTTTTGATACACAAACTGTGTCTGATCTACTTCTCCTGAACCCCTTGCCAGATTTCAATGAAACTTTGCAGGGATAATCAGCACCAAGCCTAGTTGTGCATGTCTTTGTCACGTTCTGGTTTACAGATATTTGGCAGAGTTATGGCCCTTTAAAGGATTTTGATACCACAATTTTTTTCCGGGCTAGTTCTCCTGAACCCTGGCTGGATATAGACGAAACTTGACAAGAATGATCAGTATCAAGCCTAGTTGTGCATATCATCGCCATATTTCGGTTGAATCATTTTTGGCAGAGTTGTGACCCTTTAAATGTTTTAATACACAAACTTTGTCCAGATTAGTCTCTTCTGAACTCTTTGCCAGATTTCAGCGAATCTTGGCGAGATTGATCAGTACTAAGCCTAGTTGCACCTGTCATTGCCATGTTCTGGTTGAATTATTTTTAAAAGACTTATGGCCCCTTATATATAAACTTTATCTTGAGCCAGTAGAGCGTCCACAGGCCCTCTTGGGCCTCTTGTCTTGGTTTATTGCTAGTAAGTCATTTGATGGCACGTGAAACAGTTTCTTGTTTACTTGGTTTATTGCTAGAAAGTCAATTTTATGGCACTTGAAACTGTTTCTTATTCACTTGGTTTATATCTTGTATGTCAATTTGATGAAACGTTAAACTGTTTCTTGTATGGCACGTTAAACTGTTTCTTACTTACTTGGTTTATAGCTTGTAAGTCTAATTTCATTGCACATACAAATTTATTTTACTAAATTTAAAACGGCCTTTATTTGCAGGCAATGTGTGGATATACAGAACTAACGGACATTGGAGTACCAACTCACAAGATCCCGATTTCTGTGACGCCACTCTATATTGGTTTGCATTCTGGATAACAACGGCGACCTACATTCTGCTTGGTTCGATTTGTTGTTGCGTGTGTTGTGGTGGTATCCTGGCAATGTGCTGTGGCGCTATCACAGAAAAGTAGTTCCCAAATCCTTCGGCGAAAAATAAAATTGTGCATAATCATGTAATCATTCTTAAATACTGGAAAACTTTGTTGATTTTTTCCTGCAATAATATTTATTACTCAAACATTTGTGTTATACGATAAGAGGCACATAATTTGCTAGCCAAACTTGATTATTTGTTTCTTCAACCATTGAAAACTTATACCTGAATTTATTTTTTTAATTCAGGAGTCGACTTAATTACACTTAACTGATTTTTTTGGGATTTTCAATGTATTTAATTACACTCTATACACTGTACATAAAAGGCAAATCTAACATAAGTTATTAAAATACTCAGTGCTGATTGGTTATTGAGGAGGCATTAAATTTCTTACCAATACTTCTAGTGATGCCAAATGACTTCACGTACGTTAACTGTTTAGACGTCATTTCAAGCAATTCTACGTCCCAAAACAAATTCAAAATATTAAAACAGGCTGAAGCTGTATATTTTTTTCGTTTGATGTTGAAAGATGGGCATAAATTATGAGCATTTGTTTGTATTATTTTCAGTCTCTCAAAAAAAGTGTGTATTGTACATACATAAAAATCCACGTCAGATAAAAAGTAAAATAATTCAAGCGGGTTTATAATGTGCCAGGTCAATACCAGGCCTTGAATTCACCAACCATTCTGGAGAATATTCTTAGAATTAATCTCAAGTTTGCAAATTTCAATCACAAATATTTCTATAAAATACAGAATAACATTCAGAACCAGCTGCTATTTATAAATACGATGCATACTAATAAATAGCAACTACTTACGATTGTTTATCTTTGAAAGTGGGGCGTCCATGGCCGAGTGGTTAACGTCTCTGACTTGAAATCATTTGTCTCCCACTGTTGTAGGTTCGATCCCTCAGGGGCCTAGGAATCTTTATGTGAGGAAGCTATCCAGCTGGCTTGCGGAACGTCGGTGGTTCTACCCAGGTGCCCGCCCGTGCACGAAAATTGCTCGGAGGGGGCTCCTGGGGTCTTTCTCCACCAATGGAAGCTGGAAAGTCGCCATATGACCTTAGCTGTTGGTGCAACTATAAAATTCAATTCAATCAATTCAATTATCTTTGAAAGTCATAAAAATGTTTGTGAACGAATTTTCAGTACTTGAGCTCAAGTCTAAGAATAGTTTGAAGAATGGTTGGTGAATTCCAGGCCTGGTGAACCGGACATGAAGATCCTCAATACCAAAGGCCAGCAGTTGTTTTTCAAGACCCAAGTGCAGGTTTTATTTCTTAAATACATAACAGCATGGTAAGCAAGTTAAACATTTTGTGAAGTGGGGAAATAACCTTGCCCGTCTCGGCAGTGAAACTTTCATAGGTGCAATAGTGTCAAATTACGAGATTTATTAAACTTGTTAGCAAAAAATATATAATGCTCGGCAAGAGCCTCGCATTATATCATTTTGACAACTCGTTTAATAAATTCAACAATGAGTACTCGGGTAAGATCCTCTATTAATGAGCAAGCGAAGGCATAGACTTTGTCCATCAGTCAATTCATTGGTAGCCTTTTCTGTTTCTGGAGCAAACTCCAGAACTGCTCAAGATAGCTCCCTGAAACTTTCTACACATATCAGGCTAGTGGTTTACTGCCGCCTTTTGTAAAATAGAACTTTACGGTGTCAGTAGTTTTGACATTTTCATGGAATCAACTCCAAAACCATTCAGGGTTTCTTCTTGAAACTTGTTATATGTATGAAGGTAGTGGAATATTTATGAAGTTTGATAAATACACTAACAAAGTGGCTTAACTGTATCTGTTGATAATTAAAATGTTTATATTATTATAATAATTTGTTTCCATTGATACAAGTTTTGTCACCTTTTTTCAGTTTTCGTTTCTAGATTATAATACCAGTCAAGATAGGTTTTTCTTGAATACCGGATAAGGCTATCCACGTTTTATATGGGAGATGGAAAGTCTTATCTTTATGGGTAAAGATAAAAGTCACGCGGGCACCATCATCCCGTATGCAGGAACACATGCAAAATGTTAGTAGCTGGCAGCGTCAATGCACAACATGTCTCTGATATGCAAGCAAAAGAAACTATCATGGGTATTCGGTTCAGATAGGGAACTCCAACCCTCGGTATAAGTGTTTTAATCGGAACCTCGGTTCCTATAAAAACACATACCTCGGGTTTGAATTCCCTATCTTCACCGGATACCCATAAAAGATTCTCAAGAATTCATTTTCCTTCTGTCATTTTTGTCATGCTCATTAAAGGTCTTCATCATCAGAAAACAATGAGCATGGCTCCAGCGAAAAATGGAGTGTTTATAACAGAATTTGCTGCAGGTGAGAAGGTTCTAGGCCCATTCTGCATATTTTTTATCTGAATGTAAATGAAGACTGGGCCTAGAATGTTCATGATGGAATGATAATTATAACCTTTTCATGTTTGTGTGCCATAAAACCCCAATTCAATTCATCAGATAATGAAATGTAAAACATAAGCGGGGGATACTGATGTGTCTTCTTTTTGTGAACAAATCACCTTGTTTTGACGGAGTGTTTTTTGGTTGACTGTGTTCTGTGAATGCTGCATTTCCTGTTGTATTTTGCATGTACAGACTCGTGTAAAGATTAATCACCCTTGTATTTATACTGGTATTTAAAACATGTTTTTCAAGTATATGGCGCCTTGTTTTTTGTTGTTGACTTTAACATTGATTTCTCTATCCAATTATAGCTTTATTTTTTTATTTTTGTACAATAATTTTCTATCAAGTCTTGTTAATGAATTATTTATTTCTGTTGCATTTTTGTTACTCTCAATATTATCCTCTATTGTAGTTGATAGTTTATTATTTCAACACACTCATGTACTTATTTAGTATACCCCGCTTTCACAACGTGAAGTGGGGGCTATATAGGAATCACGTCCATAATGTCCTGTCACGTAACACATTTTTGTCCTGTCCCGTTGTTTCGTGTCCCGTAACACATTTTCATTACGTGAAATTCCTCAAACACTTTTGAATGGGTTGTTCCCAAACTTCATATACACATAACAACTGATGATCTTATATCCCTCTACATCACCCATTGTTGATTTCTTAATTTATTACGGAATTATTGCCCTTTAAGCGGGGGTATTCATCACCTTCAGTGATAGTTCTAGTGTATTATAGTTATAATCCCTGCTATGTATTTAAAGCAAACATTATTTAATTAATATATACTAATAAAGGATTTATATCATGTTAAAACTCTGGACATGGTGATTTAGGTACATGTTCATAAAAAAAATGGATATTTGTTCTTTTGATAAAACTATTTTCTTTAAGACTTTTATGTGTTATCATGATAATTACGATTTCTACTGTTAGTTTTTTTACAGGGAGTACAGAAGAGGAAGGAATAATCACATTTTTAAAGTTGTCACATTTAGAACAGATTTATTTTTCAATGAAATCATAACCAGTTATCAACTCGAACAAATATAACCTTTATGACAATACTAGTGATAGGAAAAGAATGCGTATTTGTATTGAAAGTTGATCATATACAATCTCGTTACCCTCTCCTTCCTCACCATTCTGGGGCGTCCGTGGCCGAGTGGTTAACGTCTCTGACTTGAAATCACTTGCCCCTCACCGCGCTGTAGGTTCGATCCCTCCGGGGCCTAAGAATCTTCATGTGAGGAAGCTATCCAGCTGGCTTGCGGAACGTCGGTGGTTCTACCCAGGCGCCCGCCCGTGCACGAAAATTGCCCGGAGGGGCACCTGGGGTCTTCCTCCACCAATGGAAGCTGGAAAGTCGCCATATGACCGTAGCTGTTGGTGCGACTATAAAATCCAATTCAATTCCAATTTTTCACCATTCTCCTCCATTACACCCTTTGTGTATGATTTTGGTGTTTAATGAAATTTGTTTCTGTTTATCTGTCACATTGACATTTCTAATATATATTGTATTCAATGTTTAATAATATATGTTAAGTTCTGCAGCAGAATAAAATGCCTTAAAAACTCGAGATCCGAGTTTAGCTGCAAAATAGTTTGACTTAATTTTCCAAACCAAAATACTAATTACCAAATACTGGTCCATTTGACATAATTATGACCTAAATCAATTTTGAAGATGCAGTGACATTAGGCTATTCCATTAAAACATTCGTGGAACCCCAGAAATAGAATACCCACGCACAGTTTAAAGAACAAATTTTAGAAAATAGGTTTCACCCGTTGATGTTTATTAAATTGTCTTCCTGGGATCCCGGGGATCTTTTATGGAATAGCCCTTGCTTATATTATGTCTATTAATTGGTGTGAAATTCAGTTTCCGTGTATGCCTTGCAAGATTTCTTGTTTCTATGTTTTGTTTGTATATGTTATTTAATTAGGTTATTTATACATATATAGATATATAAGTGATAAAACTGCTTGATATTGACCAGGACCTTTCTTGAAAATATACATGTAATTTAGTTTAGTTCCAATGGGACTTGAGATTTTCTTTCGTTTGTCTCGGCCCTATATTGTTATTGCGTGTAAAAACATTTGATATATATATATATACTTTCTAAAAGATTTGTATTGGTTAGAAATAATTTGTCATGTAAATCAACACAGTTAAACAAAATTGCTTCTGTTTCTGAATATATTGTTTGCTATAAGAGATTGTACTACAGGGTGTGTATTCATTAAGCTTCTTAGCAATATCTTACCGGTAAGTCAAAATTTATCAGATTTTTGAGGTCTGCAGGTAAGAAGGTTCTAGGCTCATTCTCCGTATTTTATCTTGATATAAATGGAGGATGAGCCTGGCATGTTCATTCCTGTTAGGCGCCATATAACCTTCCATGTCTTGGTGCGCCTTAAAACCCAATTCAGTTAAATCAGATTTTTTAACACTTTTTTCTATCGTTTTAAGACAGCTTCTTTATATTTTTAATAAATCCCACAGCTAAATTTTTTTCATTAAATAGATGCTTACGGTAGTAGCATTGCTGGGAGGTTAATAAGGATATTTGAAAATATGTAAAAAATCATACATTTTGACTAATAAGTAATAGTGTGAATGTATCATTAGCAGACCATTGTCACACACCAAGTTAGAAGTCATGACATTTGTCCAGTCCAGCCATGACGTGTGGGACAACATTTTGGTACCGATATATAGTTATTTATTTCACATCAAATTGAAGGAATTGATACCGGCAAGTCATTTCCTCAATTGTTACAAGAGCCATGTTAGCAAGTAGAGTGTCTTCACAGCGGCTCGGACCCCTTGTTTTTGATAACCTACCGTATTTCCCCTAATAGTAGGCGCTATACAAAATGCAAAGGGAACGCTTTAATTTAAAAAAATATTTTATTTATTTTATTGAATTTTGATTTTGAGTATTTTCGGATACAAAAGATTGAAAATATATTGAATTTTGAAATTTCTAAGAATTTTTTTCAAAGTGAGAGTGCGCTACTTTAAGTGAAGGCGTTCTTATAAGGTGAAATACGGTATTCTTTGATATCAATTTCCAAAGGTTATTTATGCAGACTTAAAAAAAATACATTTTACAAAAATTGTATTTTTTCAGTAATTGTTATATATTTCTGTTGGTTAAGGGATAGTCATTGTGTGTTGTTTTTACAGCAATGTTGGTGTAATTATTTAGAAATAATAATTTGTTATTGTTTTCATTCAAGTATTTATGGTGTTTTCTGTTACTTGGTATTGTTTCAGTCGTAAATTTATATATAATATATTCACATAAAAATAAAAAAAATAAAAAAATCATTTTTCTAAACAAATATGTTTTTATATTTGATATTTGCCCAGTTTAAAATCCAGGAGATGAAGAATCCAGTTTTACATTGTGTGACTGGTATTGATTTGGCAGAATTATTTTATGCCCTCACACAACTGAATGGTGCAGGGAGCATATAGTGTTAGGCTTGTCTGTCCCAGTCATACTCCTCCCACAGTTATTGACTGATTGTTTTGATACCGAACGATTGTCAAGTTTTGGTGTTGCAATACAATTTAATAATATTCCGCGAGTTAGGTTTATGAATTTATATAAAAATATATAGCTTGTGTGTTAGCTCCAGCAAGTTTTGAAGGAATACCGTATTGTTTCTAATTTGCGCCACGGGGGCGTGCCATTTTCTGAAAGGGGGACGCTTATTAGAACGCTTTTTGTAAGCCAGTACATATTTTAATTTCCTTATATAATGCTAAAGATAAGCGAGACAAAGTCCCTGTGGCGTAACTCATTACCAGTAGTTTACAAATTCAAAAATGTCACTATTGGAAATCATACGATAGTTTGTTAAACCCGACTTTGTTTTGACTGCTAGGTAGTGTCACACACTGTAACTAACTCTTTGATTGACGGGTAGAATCGATAGTTTCGTCGTTTTTAAGGTTTTTTCTAAGGTGTCCTCGCGGTATGACGTAATACATTACACATTTTCTAACTCGCTTAATTCGAGTTCATTTTATGATTTACCGTAAACATGGATACGTCTGGTCGGGGGAAAAAGCAAGCGGGCATTCTCCATGTTTAAACTGAAATTAAATTCATTAGTGTGTGTATAATGTTTCTTGGATTTAAACCACTTTTCTTGGATATTAACCACTTTTACACCTCAATGTAAGATTATTTTTTTTTAAGTTGGGGTGTGGCGGCACTAATTAGAGGGGGAGCGCTAATTAGAAACAAACAGTATTTGAAAACACTACATGATGATTAGATATCGTGCAAAGAAAACACGTGTTTTAGGCCATACTATCAATTGAATCTTATCACACCTGTGGCCCTTTTCTTATTCTATAGCTTGTTTGTTTAAAGGAATGTAGCGATACAGCCACAATATTTATTATTAAGAGTTCTGAAAAACTTGGAAAACGTTTTAAGAATGATCAAAATAGGATAATAAACAAAGAACTGACCATTTGAAGGTTGTTCTATAATGGATATGGGAGCCTCCGGTTCGAGAACTACGATTCTAAATTGCCATATATTGCATATTGGTAAATATCATTTTAAATCAAAGAAAATCACTACATAGAGTTTAATAACCAGTGTTTTTGAGATACGGGAAATATCTCCCGAGGTAGAGAAATGGCCCCGATATAAGAACGAGTGCGGGACCATTTCTCTACCGAGGGAGATATTTTCAGTATCTCAAAAACACCGGTTATTAAACTATATATTACATAATTTAAAATGATATTTTATTAATATTTCTAATGATTCACGCCTTTTTACACCAGTTTGCACGAGAACGCCAAGACGACGTTACGTCATACAAACAAAGCAAGTGGAATCGGAACTCTTCGTTAATTTCCGTAATCGTTATTCCCTAGTGGCGGAATCTGACGACGATGTCCGTAAAACAATCGGAATGTCATTTGGCAGAGCAATGTTCCGTAATGGGAAATCCCACTGGGATAGCAAACGAGTAGATATAGCTTTTCTATTCCCAGTATTTCCTATACAAATCAGACAAATATGTAATATAAATGAAATTTGATCCTTTACTAGCCACATAATGCATAACACTTTAGTATATCATTTTTCATACCTTTACCATGATTTACCCCCTTTAAATCGGTTATATTTATACATATTCTATATATGGTAATTTATAACTGAAGTCATAGTTCAAAATAGCAGCTCTCGTATCCATTTTAAAAGAACCTTCAAATGACCATATCTTCTTTGTTTATCATCCGATTTTGACAATTCTTTCACCCTTGACCAAGTTTTTAAGAACTCGCAATAGTAACAATTGTTTGTCTGTATGCCTCATTCCCTTCAACTCCTTCATACGTTTTACGTTTTGATAGATTATTTTAAGTAATCCCTGCACGTAGGTAACGTGAATAATCCACATGACATGACACAATAGAGTGTGGACTGTTTAAGGGTCCTTCGAAGTTTTCAAACTTTAGATGATGATTACATGACTTGTTCATGGTCTTCAAGATGCTGAAAACATAGTCATCCGAAATAAGACCCAATATAATTTCAAGGTTAAAAATCACGACAATGCACAGTCGCTAGGAGGCGATGCAATTTGAGGTTGCATCACGGTTATGCACATTTTAAATGCTTATCTGCAGTATGGAAACTCTTGTGTTATACGCATTTTGCACGAAAGTTGCTGAAGAATAGCTGAAATCTTAAGAAACTAACCCACCATATAATGACAAAATTACACTACAAAACCTTTTATCAAAACTATCCAGGTGTTCGGGATGTATAGTAATGAATATGTGCCGATTCCATGTATAAGTTTCTTAAAATACCCGTGATTGAATATGCGTAAAATGAATTATACGAGTTGGTAACTTAATTCGACGCTCCAGTTTTGGGGTTTGGTTTGGATAGTTAAAGCCGTTTATATTATGTCTATAGAGTTTGGATTCTCAAAATATGCAAGTTATATATATACCTCGTCATCAGTAGATTCAGAAACGATGTATACATGTTGTAAAGTTTGGCTGTTGTCGGCGGGACAGGGACTTTAAGTACAATACCTAAACTCATTGTTCTTCACAGATCTGCCCATGTGGTCCCTGGGCATGAATGGGACCACTATCCAGGCAGACGGGTAATGTTTCCCCGAACTGACATGTTCATTTTGTCATGTTCATTAAATTGATTTGAATTGGGGTTTAAGGCGCACCAACACATGAAAGGTTATATGGCGCCTAACAGGAATGAACATGCCAGGCTCATCCTCCATGTACGTCGAAATAAAATATGGAGAACGGGCCTAGAACCTTCTCACCCTGAACTGCAGAGTTGCTGCAAATTCTATTGTAGACACTCCATTTACGCTGGAGCCACGTTATAGTTCTTCTGCCACTGCTCTAGTGATATGAGCGAGATAGCACCTGAAACAATGCAGGGGTGCATGATGAAGACCTTCAATGAGCATGAACAAAAAATGATAAAATGAACATGAATTTGAGGGGGTTCTATCCCTCTGCCTTCCCCTCCAACGGGATCTGCAGTGGCCCTATTCTTTGCCCCGTAACCAAACGGGGCCCCCGGAACCACACAGGGCTCATGTTCATTAAAGGTCTTGATCCCTGTATTGTTTCAGGTACCCTATCAACTGGGGCCAATTTGACAGAATGGTAAGCTAATTTGTACATCTATAACTCATCTTTATACTATTCGACTCGGTTAACTGATGGAAAATGAGATGAAAACAAACAAAAATATTGTAAACAATGATTACTTTAATTGTGGTAATTTCATATTAATATAATATATACATGTATATAATAATGATATTTCAATATACTAGTACAAAATATGTATACAAATTGAACTGTTGTTTACCGGCTCGTCAACACATTTAGAGCCGCCCCAGGGAGAGGGGAAGGATACATAGGATACAGGAACTGTGCACTATTTATTACAAGATTCCTAGGGTTCTTTATCATGCTCCGATATATGGGACTGAAGTATAACATTTTGTTTCTGTAAGCAAGACTTGTAGCATGGTCGCTAGCATTTCCTTTGTATTTGCACGGTTGTAAATCATTTAATCGAAAATAAAACCTGACCGATTGACTGGTGTACTCCAATTACCAGTTAGAGTATGGCATACAGACGAAATGGACATGCTACAAAACAATTATAGTATGGGCTCATTGCGTTTGTTTGATTTAAACACCTTGGTGGGCTACGCTTAACTCAATGAGACCCTACTCTATCTGTTACATATATTCTATAGATTACTGGAGGTGTTGTAATGATAAACTAACTGGGTCCATAATACGGCCATTGTATGTGTTCAAATCATCGACTGAGCATGCTGTCATGTTGATGCATTCGAGATAACAAATTAATTCCATGGCTTGAACAACCTTGGTAGAGGGTCACACGAACATCATTTCTGTGACATTAATCTGAAATTGAGTCATTAGTTTTAGAGAAGATATTTAAAGTTAATGGCAACCAGACTTCTGCATGGATTTCCATAAATTGAACAATCTTGAGAGAAGACCACCCAAGGATCATTCCTGTGAAGTTTCGTCAAAATTGGCCAAGCGGTTTCAGAGGAGGTGGTTTGAAGCTATTGTGGATGGACACATGTACGCACGCACAGACAACGGACGAAGGGCGATCACAATAGCTCATCCTTGAGCACTAAGTGCTCAGGTGAGCTAAAAACAGACCAGTAATTCAAAAGAGTATATATTAATATGCAAATACATTAAAAGCAGCGTAGGCTTACACCAGTTGTACTAATTAACACTTCATGTATAAATCTGTGGACAATGTGGTAAAAAAGAGGTATATTTGATAGCTGTTAGTACAATTGGAGGCATCTTAATACCATAATGAAAAACAGGGAAAATCGTTAATACTTAGTCTCTTTTTTGTTTTTGTCATTTCAAACTTAAGATGGTCCATTAAAGCAGGGGGTCTCTTAATAGAGGTTGTCTCTGGAGAAGATCTTACAGTATTGTCCATCAGGAGACCTGCAACTGTTTTTGGTAAAATTAATTACCCGATTATTGAATATAAAAAAATAGCCATTGTCTTTGAATTGAGTAAAAGCTATAATGAAATACCTTTAATATAGTATGTAATGTTTAACATGTATTATAAGAACTGTTATATGATTTATTTGGTTGCCATTTAAATTGTGTCTGCAAAACTCAAACAAAGTATGATATAGATTATTTGTGAACATGATGAAAGTTTATCTTAAAGGTTTTCTACATGATTATATATTTTAAAATCATTATAAATATTTTTTTGAATGGTTTAAAGCAGGTATTTTTTTAATATCACTAACTGTTGATTTTGCTGCATCAAAAAACAATTTAATTTAATTGGCTTTTAAGGTGCACCAACACATGAAAGGTTATATGGTGCCTTACAGGAATGAACCTGCCAGGCTCATCCTCCATTACATAAAGATAAAATATGGAGAATGGGCCTAGAACCTTCTAACCTGCAGAATTGCTTGCTGTAAATTATATAGTAGACACTCCATTTACGATGAAGCCATGTTTCCACTTTTGCATACGCGGTGTCATGATGAAGACCTTAATTTAAACCGATGATCATGATGAAAATGTTAAAACTAAAAATTGTATACCTTTTTATTTAATTATGCAAGCAAGTTTAAAACCAAATTAAAACTGGATTTATAAACCAGGTTCTTATTTGAATGCTCGATAATTACTTCAAACTTGCAATGTGTGTAATTAGTATTGTATGAATCAGAGACAACAGGCACATACTTTGCGTAGTTCTGTTGTTAAGACGTTGCTGTTGCTGTTGTTAGACGTTGGTTCAGGGATGCCCCAATAATTCTGACGAAAATCGTACACAAAGCGTCATTTTGGTGTAATTTTTATCCAAATCAACAATTTTGTAGACCATTTCTATCAAAGTTTGTAGATTCTAATCTACCTGCCGAAATAATTTTATTAGTGAATGTTGAACAGTTAATATGACATACGTTCTAATATAATATATAGTATGTATTATTATGGAAAAATAGTTGTTGTATTATATGGTTGTTGTTGTTGTTGTAAACAAAATTATGGACGCCCCAATATGAAACCCTATGTTACGCTCCTGTGGTTACAATTTCTAAAACTACTAGGTAGTGATACAATCAGGGTGGCAGAAGTACAAATAATAACTTCCGAGATTCAATACTACATTCATAAAACGCAAACATTTTGAAAATTACGATTGAGTATAATATGTTATTACAAAGACAAATCTATATACACATATGACACAGATATTAAACCCTGATTCCTTGTTGAATACAGTGTGGCAACCAGTTTGCAATTTTGCTGTTTACCGGTAGATACAAATATCATAATATATATCACTATGTTTCTTTAATATGTGTAAACACCATTAAATAATGTTAAAATGAACATAGACAGATACAGTCAAAATCTAATGTGGTAGGAAAACACTTTCATGTAAAATATATACAAAAAAAATGCATAAAAATTAATTTAACGATGATAACACATTTCCTCCATATTACCAAGTACATGCTTTAAATTACAGATATACAGATGCCTTTATTCTACAACAGTTTTGATTGAATTCAGTTTTATGGTGCACCAACAGGAAAAAACATTCCTGGCCCACCCTCCATTTACATCGAGATAAAGCATACGAGATAAAGCATACGCAGAATGGGCCTAGGAATGGCTTCTCACCTCCAGAGTTCTGCAAATTCTCAGTTTAAATAGCTCTGCAGAATGTTTGCATAATATTAACAGCTCTGACAGGAAAAATATATTTTCTAAATTTTATGAAACCTTAAGGTCTCGAATTAATACATACTAATACATACAAATTTGTTTATGTTTAGTATAATTATTGACTTATTTCTGTAGTATTTCTGTCATTAATAAATTAATATGCACAAAGCACAAATAAATCGTGCCCCACAAATTACATTTGAAATACAATTTAGTATATAAAAAAGTCATGGCTGTATCAATACAGAAGACATTTAATATATTAAATTCATACAATTATGCACGAGAAATTTACAAAGCATGCAAAAAGCCTGAATAAAGCATACGAGACCAAGCATATAAAAAATAGCAGTTTTCTAAACATTTTCAACAAACACAGTTGTCAATCAGAATCTTCAAAAATATAATCTGTATAAAAAATAAATTACACAGGGACAGTATAAACTTACAAGACGGGATTCCAGGTTAAAGGTCATGGATAGTGTTCACTGTCATACCATGGGTAACAAAAACATAGCAAATAGGTCCACGGTTTATCCATGTTTATATTAAAGGGACTCTGTCCGTAACTTTTAGCTTATAAAACACAATAACTATGTTCACAAACATTACACACTAACCATTATTGAATATTTACTAATTAAAAGCAAGATTGTTTACGGAATTCAGATTGTTTACGGAATTCATTCGCGGTACAAAAAAAATAATCCGCTTTGTGCGTTTGAACTCGTAGCCCAAACTAAAATTACACTCGCAGTAATAATAGTGTGCGTGAGCGTAAAGTAGTCGACACTCCCGACTGAGCTAAGTGGGCTATACATATTTACGCAATACGTACTATGGTGAAAACCAAATGCGCTAATGGAAGTCACGTGATCGCAGAAAAGGTAAATATTGTGGGTCCCACTTTATTTACATATAATAATTAAAACTTCTTTTTTTTTCAAACTCACGAATGTATTCCTACATACTTCTTAGGGTCTATCCACATGTTTTCATGTATACATTTCACTGAATAAAAGTCAGACAGTTATTTGGTTATGCTCAATATCTGCTTACTTACGGACAGTGTCCCTTTAAAATCAGGGGGGAAAGTGATTAACACGACCTTTTAGCATGTTATAACCCCACTTACTGTTTTTTGCTATGCCTTCCCAAGTCAACAATTGTCATTAAGGCCATCCTTAAAAATATGTTTGTTTGCCATTTCCCGACCCAGGATTTTATAAGTGTGTAGGTAGGTAGGTGATTTTTTGAAGAAATTGAAGAAAAATATACTAAAAACAGTAAAAAAAAAAATTGTTAAAGAACTGCTATAAGAAGTTTTGGGTAGGGCCCTTTTTGGTGGGTAGGTAGGGAAACAGCAAACCAACAATTTTTTATGGTCGACCTAATAGAGCAATATTGCATTCAATTTATTTTCTGTTAAATACAACTTTTTAAGTTGGCACTAGTATATAAACATAATGGCTAACTAAAGCTCAACAGCATTTATAAAAAACATGTTGCATAATGACCAATATATGGTCACACAATTGGTGGGTAATAAAACCATATACTGAATATAGGAGTGCCATAATAAATTATGTCCATGTGTACAAACCTGTGTGTTGTCTCTGAACACAGCATTCACCCTAGAAGTTAAATATTTCAAGACAATTGTGTTATTATGGCTGGAACAAAGTAAACAACCTGGCAAAAGTACAAAAAAAATTCTCCGTGAGTGCTGACGTCTTTTCCAAAGATGCCTAGACACACTGAAAGACCGTTAACTTTTGATTTCAACTACAGTAAGCAGAAGACTCAAACACGTAATTAAATAAATTGCAAAATAAATACATACCGCAACTGCTTGATTAGCACAAAACATCTATACTGATGGGGAAAACATATCAGATTTATAAATAAATATAATTATAATCTCAAAACAGTGAATATTGCATATTATACCATGGTTGTTGTACCTTAAATCTAAATGACATGACAAAAAACACACAGTTGAGTATCTTGTTCACATCAAAAACAAATCTATTAACACATTAAGAGAAGAAAAAAAAAATGTAACATGTTATTGAATGTTCAGGTAAATTTAAAACCAATTCAACATGTTTCAACTGTAGTATTTATAAATTTCTTAAGAATAAATGAAAAATCTAAAGATCATTCTCATAAATTAGTGCTATGCACTTAAGATCTAAAGCTTTAAGACATAAATCTCCTATAGCACATCATCAACCTCTCTTAAAGCTACATGCTCACCTCAAACAGACTCATAATCTCACAAGTTGTGTGCTGGGCACCAAAAGATACTCATTTTTCTAAAGCTTTGTGCATAGCTATAATACATTTCTATGTATATCGGTATTGATGCTTATCAATACATACACATAAGTTCAAGTTATGGCGTGCTTTTGCCCACCAGTGCAAGAAAATTGCCCGATTGGGCACCTGTGGTCTTCCTATGCCAATGGAAGCTGGAAAGTCGCCATATGGCTTTAGCTGTTGGTGCGACTATCAAGTCCAATTTAAGATTCACGTAATGGTGTGAGTTATGAAGATGTTCAGTAAATGAGTAGAAGTACTTGAAATGATTAACTGCCAAATGTTGTAAACAAATATGCGTAGACTAGACACAATGACACTGGAGGTACATGAACACGTAGCAGCAAACCAGCTAGACAGTGGGTTAATGACATTCATTTTTTTGAAATGATACTTATAAAGTTGATATTTTGTCAACAGGCAAGACTACTGTAAAAATGTGTTTTACATGAACATGATGAACATTGTTTGGCATGCAGACTGGAAAAGGTAGTAAATGTTTATGAATTTACAAAATGGCTGACTGTAATCTGCTTGATAAAAAACAAAATTATGAATAAGTTGAATGTCAAGCATATAGAACAGTTAATCAACTGTATATAAATATTATAAAGTTGAATTAATTTTCCGAAGTTTAGTTCAGGGCTGTTAGATTTTGATTTATAGTGCAAAACTTTGAACCACAGTATCTGTCATTTCCTATTAAATACACTATTTTATACTGTACAAGCAGACCTAGAAGAACCAAAAGTTTTAATTGGCTATTGGCTAAATTTAAATACAATTTCTGTCTCTTCTAATTCAGCTTTAACAGGTGAATATTGCCTCATTTGGCCTTCTGATGGGACTTGACACAATATGGTTGGCTGGGAAGATTCCCGGCTGTGCCATCTGCCGGCATGCCCATTCATGCCTCACTCTGTCTACTGAGGGGACTCGGCACAACGTAATTGGCAGGGTAGATACCAGTGGTGCCGTCTGCCAGCATGCCCACATACCAACCCGCCCTGTCACACTGTAATATACATAATGCAAATTAATCACAATATCTTTTCATCTTTAACACACACAAATAAGAAGTTTAAGGTAGAAAAACATAATGTGCAAGAGCTTGCTTCTGATTGGATCTTACATCACTGCGTTCCTTAACAACAGTGAAACATCATTGAGTTCCTTGACAACAGTGATACATCACTGTTCCTTGACAACAGTGATACATCACTGAGTTCCTTGACAACAGTGATACATCACTGAGTTCCTTGACACCAGTCATACCTACAACACTAAGTATATTGACAACAGTGATACATCACTGAGTTCCTTGACAACAGTGATACATCACTGAATTCCTTGACAACAGTCATACATCACTGAGTTCCTTGACACCAGTCATACCTACAACACTAAGTATATTGACAACAGTTATACATCACTGCGTTCCTTGATAACAGTCATACATAACCGAGTTTCTTAACAACAGTCATACTTACATCACCGAGTTCCTTGACGACAGTCATACTTACATCACTGTGTTCCATGACAACAGTCATACTTACATCACTGAGCTCCTTGACAACACTCATACTTACATCACTGAGTTCCTTGACAACAGTCATACTTACATCACAGTGTTCCTTGACAACTGCTGTAGGTTCGAATCCCACTCGGAGCTCACCTTGTCAAGTGAAAAAGTGTCAATTCTTATGGATGGCAGGAGGTATACAGTACTGCTTCTACCCATTCCATTAAATATTGGGTGGTCTGCCTCTACATAACATCACTGAGGGTCTTGACAATAGTGACATATCACTCATTTCCTTGACAACAGTGATACACCACTAATTTCCTTGACAAAAGTGATACACTACTGATTTCCTTGACAACAGTGATACATCACTGAGTTTCTTGACAAGAGTGATACATCATTGAGTTCCTTAACAACAGTCATACCTACAACACTAAGTAGATACATCACTGCGTTCCATGACAACAGTCATACTTAATCAGTGAGCTCCTTGACAACAGTCATACTTACATCACTGAGTTTCTTGACAACAGGCATACTTACATCACTGCGTTCCATGACAACAGTCATACTTAATCAGTGAGCTTCTTGACAACAGTCATACATCACTGAGTTCCTTGATAACAGTCATACTTACATCACTGCGTTCCATGACAACAGTCATACTTAATCAGTGAGCTCCTTGACAACAGTCATACTTACATCACTGAGTTCCTTGACAACAGTCATACTTACATCACTGCGTTCCATGACAACAGTCATACTTAATCAGTGAGCTCCTTGACAACAGTCATACTTACATCACTGAGTTCCTTGACAACAGTCATATTTACTTCACTGAGCTCCTTGACAACAGTGATACACCACTATTTTCCTTGACCACAGTGATACACCACTAATTTCCTTGACAACAGTGATACATCACTAATTTCCTTGACAACAGTGATACATCACTAATTTCCTTGACAACAGTGATACATCACTGAGATCCTTGACAAGAGTCATACTTACATCACTCAGTTCCTTGACAAAAGTTCCCTCTGTAAAGGTGAGTTCTTCATCACTCAGTGCTGTATATCCTCTCACTGCCTGGAACAATGATGTCTTGGATGTCAATCTGTAATAAACATGCAAATTCCAATTAGTAAACTCTTTTATTCTAACATCCAGCCATTTCTTTAACATACCGGTTAAGTATCCCACAAAATGCACTCATTTGAACCCACTAAGCACGACTATAATAGCCTTTGCGCCCATTGTAAACCCAGATCAGCCTGCGATTAACTCGCAGGCTGATCAGGGTTTACAATGTCCAGCTGCTGATCAGTCATTTTCCCCAAAACACCCCTTTGTCACATACACGGAATGGTCTTAATTCACAGAAAGAACAGTCTATGATATATACCGGTATGTAGCGGGTTAAGAACTGCACCATGATTGCTTCTGGCAAATGTATTCAGCATTCGTCGTTACCAATCACAGCATCTTGCATGGTAACATAAACAAGAAATACAGTAAAGGTGTATTCGTCTTTCATTAGTTCTTAATTTCATTTTAATTCGTAACCTTAAATACGTAAACCCATAAAATGTCAGCATTTTGTATACCGGTAATTGTGGATTTTAATTGTCGACTCAAGCCACAGACATATTAATAAACAGATAGGAAACTTCCTATCTTAACCAATGAAGTAACCAAAATATCACATGGCACCTTAACTTTTCCTTCTATCTCCTCTCCGAGTTATTCACTGATTTTGATGAGAAAACATTCAAAAGATTCATAGTGAATAGCAAAATGGGATTATAATAATTTATGTTTATTTTCAAAATAAGAAATTGTATAAAAAGATGTTTGAAGTTAAAAATGTCATAATTTTTCGCTTTTTTCTTAAAAATCAAGGTTTTGACATGATAGTCAAAGTTTCCATCAAATTCCTTTTTTGCTCTAAATGTGAGAGGGCAAAATACTATCATTGGAAAGAAAATTAAATTTGTGATGGGATTTGGCATGAATGAAACTTGTATCTATAAAACTCTTCATGGGGGGGGGGGGGGGGGGGGAAGAATCAACACTTCCTCACACACAAGTCGAGCTCCCAGTGGGTGCTGATGATGAACATGTGTGCCAAGTTTCAAAGCTGTCAGTCAAATCATTCTTGAGAAATGAGGAAAAGTACAAACTTTAACCAACAAGAGCTTGATCATTGTAGACATAACAGGACAGAGGTCTAGTAAGTTCAAAGGAGAAGATTTTTCCATTTTTGAAAATATAACTGTGATGCCTAAAGCTGTGCCAAATTTGCCCCCAGTGTGATAATTTAAACAAACTTGGCAGAGGACCATAAGCAGGTGGGGTATGCTACATGCTATATATACTCATAGGAACTTTCATTAGCAGATACAATCTCTACCCAGAGTCATTTGACTCTCTCAACATCAAAGAAAGTAGGGCGAATGGAGAGGTCACATGATTATTCAAAAAAGTTATGACGATGTCTACGATAAATCCTTCTGTGTGATCCGCAAAGATAAAATGTAGACCTATATTCAATATTTTCAAATTATTTTTCTATGAGTTAAACTTTTTAGTAATTTTCTGCTATCGAGTTTCAGTTTGAAATGTTTACATATGCGTATCGATTGAGGAGACCTAAGTAAGTATTATTCTGGTATTATTTTTGTCGTAAAATAGTCCCGATTATAACTAAATTGTTTTTATGCATTATTTCAAATCTTGCAACATCTAATTTGCAGATGTCCTGAAAATTATATTTACACAAAAAATAAATAAGTTTCAGGCAAAAATATTCCAATTTAAAATACCTCCAGATTGCACCACAGACGGTCTAGGAAAAAATATTTACGGGGGTACATGCCCCCGGACTCCCCTAGACTGTTTGCGTACACATTTTAAAGTCTCTAATTACGCCGCTGAAAATGCTGATACGACAACCACATTTAGACATAATAATATTACTCTTACTACAATTACTGCGTAAAAAATGGAATAGTTTCTAGACACACTAGGGTAAAGCTGCTTTAAAATGGTGTCAGAAGATTCAAGATAGACTCCATTCAATGTGAAGTTTGGTCAAAATGTTTTTTCATGAAAGTAAAAGCTAACTATTTTTTTTAAGTTTCCCTGTATATCTCTATAAAAGCTTCGTATTTCTAGGGAAGGGCCATTTTTACCCAGCAGACATTATTTGTACAAATACTGTATACTCCTGTTTAAATGCCCCAGGGGTATTTTATTTTACAAATTGGGGTATTTATTTGATACCATTTTTATTAGGGTGGGGGAGCATTTATATTTATATGGGGTCTACGGTACCTTGCGATAATTTCTGAATAAAATCTGTTGAAATATGCTGAGCTTTTCTTGAGAAGGTGATGCCTGGGCTATTTTAAGTATCGGCGGTCATAATGGATGTCACAAATGCAATGACCTAAGTTGAATCACTTTGGAAGGTAGAGGTCTAAGGATCATCCATGTAAAGTTTGACCAAAATTGGCCAAGGGATTTCAGAGGAGAAATTGTTTGAAGAAATTTTACAAGAAAGCCACACAATATTTTTTCCTAAATGTTTTTCAGTGCTACCTTAACAACTCCAAGCTTAGCCCCACAAAGCATTGTTTGTGAGTATAACTGAACGGGTTGACTAAAGACTAAAGACGGAAGAGAAATGTAGTTTGTATCGACACAAAAACATTTCCTTCTGCCAATAATTCTAAACACAAATATGGGAACCCCGGTCTGCCATAATCAATAAGTAGTTTCAATACAATGACATTAATCAGTTTATAGTTCCATTATTATGATACTCAAGAATAAAAATTCGGTTAAGCTAATGACATTTCGTCATTGGGGCTTAATAGTTTTAATTTAAAATAAGACCCTTTCCCGAGATTAATACCATTAACAGATTAACTCTTGGGTAGAAAGGAATGTTTAGCCATTTAACTGTAACAATAAACCAGTATAGTGGAGAGTAGGATGATTGTTAATTAAAATATAGGAGCAACATGAAAACTATACAAGTACTTGTATTTTTTGTAATTTATTTGGTCATGATTAGCATGTGTAAAACGGTTCACGAGCTTCATAAGGACCTCATGGATGGCTACAATATCAATGTTATACCTCAGAATGACAGAGGGGCTGCTGTGGAAGTATCCGCATCTTTAAATCTGTTAGCCATTACAAGCTTTAATGAAAAGGAGGAATTATTAGCAACAAACTCTTGGATAGATCTTCTGTGGACGGATGAAAATCTAAAATGGGAGCCACAAACATACGGTAACATTTCATCTATTTATGTGAAACAGAATCAAATATGGCTGGCCGATTTCATGGCTGCTAATTCATACGATAGACCTGAACAAATCGGGTTTCAGAGTTTTAACGTCAAGGTTCACAGTAATGGGCTCGTGTACTTGGCACCGGGCATCGCCCTACAAACAATCTGCGAACTCAACACCAGATACTTTCCGTTCGATGTTCAGACATGTGGGCTTGAGTTCGCTCTCTGGATCTATACAAATAAGAACGTATTTGTAAGTCTGCCACAAACCTCAATTATTCTTAATAATTTCATCCCAAATGGACAATGGGATGTAATAAATACAACAACAAGGACCAGAAGTTTTGAATTTGACGACGACTCTGAAAGTACACTAATTTTTTAAATGAAATTACGACGCCGGTATGAATATTACATAACATCGGTGATTGCGCCCGTGATACTCCTGTCAATCCTCAACTGTTTTGTATTCCTACTACCGACACGTTGTGGCGAGAAAATGAGCTTCAGTATTACAGTGTTCTTGTCCTACATGGTTGTCATGACCTTCACCACAGACAACCTGCCCAAGACATCCAAGCAGACGTCAATTATCATTCTGTACATCGGCTGTATGTTAAGGCTCTCATTTCTGTCCGTGCTGGGCTCTGTAGTCAGCCATATTCATTAGAGAAATCAGAAATTCGATCCTCATATGATGAAACAATCGAGCATATAGAAAATAACAACGAATATATGGAATCGGAAACAGGAGATCTGAATGTCACTAAAATTGCTAAAAACAGTCCAGGACTATGCTCATGTATACTGAAATGTATGTCCATATTTGACTTAGTGATGTTTGTAATTGTGGCTTCTGCCACTGCTGCAGCAACTAGTGTAGTGATATACTTGTTAACAGATGGACAAGTAGCAGCCATGGCATAAACATGGACATTATGAACAGTTTGATTAACGCCTCATCATTAGAAAATGATTGGTTGCACGGAGGTGAATTATGAAGAACGATATCGACCTAGAGTGACATTATCATGCAGTATTTCATTCGCGCTGTCCAGAGTTCACAACAGTAACCTGTGTCGACCCTCTCCCACAACTAGTCCAATATCTGGGAAAAGTTAGAGTGACAGACCAATCAGATGCAGCGGCCATCCATTTTATTAAGATCCTCAAATCAATCAATAATTGACATTATGTGTGACTTTTTTGTTTTTGTTTTGTTTGAATGGTGTCTTAAGTCATTTTAGCACATGTTAGGCCATATATGAAAATAGAGATTTTTTATGGTTGAGGTAGACAACCCATTTTTCCTGGGTAGAACCAGTACTGTATACTACCTGCCATCTGTAAGAATAAACACTTTTTGGGCAAATTTAAAACAAATAAAAATAAAATCATCATTTTAAAGTTATCACTGTTTAAATCAAGTAGCTAAATATGAATTAGAAATTGCATAGTGTTAAATAACATAAACAACACATTGTATCTACCAGCAGAGATCTAAGAAGTAGAAATTGGGCACTTACTCAAATCCCATATGCCGCAAGGTAAAACTGCCAAATCTCATTCTTCATGACAGAAAGAATATAATAAAATCGATACATAAAGGATGTAATTCTCTTTAATCTGAGACCAGTTGCAGACTCCTGTTGCAAAAACATGACAAATTCAATACAGTTACCATTTTCAGTTTATTATCGTCTCTGCTACCAGGCATGTTTATCTCCAAGTTCAATAAGAACCATGTGGGAGACATTTTTTTAGCGTATAATGTAGTTAAATCCTGATATGATCATGATCATAAGGATATAGTCCTGGTAGTCAAATCCCAAAACTGTAACACATGATTTTTTTCCTGATTCTTTAAACTTTCTTGTTCACTAATTTGTTGTTACTTCTTTTACGCAATGATAAGAAATATTTTACGCAAGCTCTTAAAGATGGTACATGTAACATAAAAAAATAGAAATTAATTGACGCCAGGGCAGTCATACCTAATGGTGCCATCATGATGGAATTCAATAGTGGTACAAAAAAACATACCGCTTCGTGAGGTTGAACTCCAAGCCCAGACTAAAATTACACTCGCTGGTAATAACTGAGATGAGACAAATGTGTTATGCAAGACATACAATAATTAAAACCTAATGCGCTAATGCATGTCATATGAGCAACAGAAATGTAATTAATTGAATTGGGGTTTTAAGGCGCACCAACATATGAAAAGGTTATATGGTGCCTAACAGGCATGAACATGCCAGGCTCATCCTCCATGTAAATATTGTTGTCCCCGCAATGTTTACAAACAATAACTAAAACCTTTATTTTTTTTCAAATTCACATATTTATTACTACAGACTTTTTTGGGTCTATGCTCATGTTTTCTTGTATACATTTCACTGAATAAAAATCATAAAATTAATTATTTCCTTGTGCTACATATCTGCTTTACTAGGATCCAAAATATTTTGGCCCCAAATGAATCTTGATTTATCTTCTGTAATAATCAATGTATATTCCCTAGTGTAGACATATTGAACAAGAGAGCCTGTAGACATACTACTGGTTAACATGGCATAACTAACAGTAGATAAATTCTGTCAATCTTATTAAGAATAATCAAGTATCATATGTACTGTAAAAGCATCATCCTTTCTATGTCGCCTGCGAAGCATGGCAGACACTTAGGGATAACTTTGTTGTCCATCCGTCACACTTCAACCTAACCTTGGCCAAAACTTGCAAAGTCTTTGACCTATGTTCATGAAACTTAACACACATCTTCAACTTACGCAAAGGAATGTCGGTACTTATGTCCAATAACACTGACTGCCATTTTGGCAGAGTTATACCCCCTTTCATAAAACTTTAACCAGCAACCTAACCAAGCTCATAACTGGCCATAATTAAGAATAATAAATACGTATAATTATGTACTTTATCAGCGAATATAAAATACAGTTGTTCGGATGCGTAGTAATTAAATCACGAGTGCGTTAGCATCCGAACTCGCATACGAATGATAAAATACAGGTACCTATTTATTATTTTGATTCTAACACAACAATAACCCCATTGTTTACGCTATTTTGGGTGCACTATATTATATCGGAGGTCAAGGTAATCAGGCTGCTATGTTTACAGGCTGTTCCATTGGGAGTCCCCGTATGTAAAGTTCTATGTGGTACAGTATGTACAGTAGTAGTCACGTGACAAACAATTAAGTCATTGCTTACATCATATAGCTTGTGCCGTATGATGTCAAACGTTCTCAGCTTGTTCAAAATGCTTATTAATGTTATGTGTATTGATGCATATGATGTGGGGTGGGGGTACAAGGTTTGGGAGCATGGCAAGTTTGTTGTTAAAATTTCATTAAAATTACTGTTGAGTTTGTCTTCGTGACGTATATTTACCAAAATGTTTATTTACTTTCATTCTGTGGCGTTAACAGTTTAAAAAGTGACGTCATGTAACGTGGCGCTTCCAAAGGATGAAAAATACGAAGGGAATTAATGGAACAGTCGTATTTTACCATAAAATAACATGAAACTTTACACACATATTCATCTTACACTAAGGAATGTTGTTATTCATGACCAATAACTCTGACTTTAAACTGTGTTATGCCCCTTTCATAAAACTTTAACCTGCAACCTAACCAAATTCATAACTGGCCAAAACTTGAAAATGTATGACCTATGTTCATAAAACTACACACACATCATTCTTACCCTAAGGAATATTATTACACATACAATAACTCTTACTTTCATTTCAAAAAAGTTATGCCCCTTTTCATAAAACTTTAACCTGCAACCTAACCTGGCTCATAATTTGGCACAATATTGATCTATGGTCATAAAACTTTATACAGTTGTGTGTGATCAATTATTCAATGCCATTGCCATGACTTTCATTTCAGCAGAGTTATGAACCTTTTCATAAAACTTTAACCAGTAACCTAACCTTGCTCATAACTTGGCACAATATTGATCTATGGTCATAAAACTTTATACAGTTGTGTGTGATCAATTATTCAATGCCATTGCCATGACTTTCATTTCAGCAGAGTTATGCCCCTTTTCATAAAACCTTAACCAGTAACCTAACCTTGCTCATAACTTGGCAAAATATTGACCTACTGTCTTGGAACTGTATACAGTTCTTCTTTATAAATGATCCAATGCAGCTTGATGTCCCTTTTGACTCAACACTTATGTCCATGATATGCGCTACTAGGCTTGGTACTCATCATCCCTGCCAAGTTTCACTGAAACCTGGTCATGAGTTCAGAGGAGATTAGATTGGACAAAGTTTGTGTATCAACCATACACCACACCGCAAACAAATATTCAACCGGAACACGGCAAAGATATGAGCTTGGTAATGTTCATCCTTGCCAAGTTTCGTTGAAATCTGGCCATGGGTTCAGAACAAGTACGGACAAAGTTTGTGTATTAAATAAAATCTTAAAAGGGTCATAAATCTGCTAGAAATTATTCAACCGGAACACATCAATAATATGCACAACTAGGCTTGGTATGATCATCCCTGCCTATTAAGTTTAATTAGAATATGGCCAGGGGTTCATGAGAACTAGTCTGGGCAAAATTTGTGACATACAGACAGACAGAAGTCAGAGAAACAGCACAAAAATAGCATGTCTTCCCTCCACAAAGTGGTTGTGACATAGTTACTTCAAGGTATAAAGTCAATGTAAATAAATATTATTTCACAGAATGCTTTTAAATAAGTATGAACAGATTTAAATGAACAGAGAATAACTAGAACTATCACTGAAAGTGATGAATACGCCCACTTTTTGATCAGTTGTTATGTGCACATGGTTTGGGAACAACCCATTCAAATGCATGTAATAACAATTCGTTACAGGACGCCACGGGACAAAATGTGTGTTGCACGAATTGCCTTTGCACCGTTAAGGACAGTGTGATTCCTTTATCACCCCCACTTCACTGTTTGAAAGAGTGGGTATAAAAATAACTTAAAATTATGATAAAAAAATCTCTTAAGCAGAAGTTATTCTCACCCATGATCTTCATCTTCTGATGGTGATCTTGGTGCTGGAGGTCGAGGCGGCTTAGCAACAGGAATTCCCCTTTTGGTTTTACTTCCAGTGGAGGGAGAAGAAATCCCATTTTGTGAACCCCCAGCATCCATGGATTTGTGTATCACAGGAAGCAGACTTTTTCCATGTTTGGGCGGTTTCTTATCCTCGCTCTTCTGTTTCTGGATTCTAGGAGGTTTTGATGGGCGATCCGGCTTCGGAGACAAACTCTCGACCTCCTGATCAAGATGGTCATCATTCATTGCATCCGGAGAAGGAGTTGATTGTGACCGTGTAGTGTTTGGCTCACTATTTGGTGAATTTCTGCCCTTACTATTTGTAACTTTTTTCGGTGGCAGCAGACTACTGGGTTTACTGCTCGATGGTGACGGGCTAGCAGCTCCTGGTGAAGAAATACTTGAAGGTTTGGTAAGTTTGGTGGCAGGACTGTTAGATCGTTGTCTAACCGTGGTTGGAATGCCTGTTCTGTTACTACGTGGGCTATTAGATCTATTTCTGAGACTAGCTTCGCTATTGGTCATTTGTTGCCTTGGTGATGCTTTGCGAGCAGCCCTTGGACTTTCTGATTTCTGCTTAAGATTGATGTTTGAAGATGTAGGAGCATCACTATCACTCTCCGAGGTTTTACGAATACTTAACGGTGTATCATGCTGCACTAAGCCTTTATTTTTCATAAGAGGGCTTGCTGGAATCTGAGACTTTTTTCCTTTTATCTGTGGTGACTTTTGCGCAATTTTGCTCCCTAGCGGTATTTTGGACACTTTAGATTCATCTTTTAATTTTTCTTCCTGCTCAGTTTCAGATTCACTTTTTAAGTCTCTGACAACAGGTGATGTTGGTATTGACTTGGAATGATCGGCAGTCTGATTAATGTTTGCTTTCTCTGCTTCTTGCTCATCATGTGCCTCTTTTTCATTGACTATCACACCTGCTTTAGGTTTCGGAAGCAGTTTCGGTAAGCCTTTTGATTTAGGTTTTGGAGCAACAGGAGGTTTATCAAAGCTTTCAGTCCTAGGTCTCATATCACTTAGAAGAGAATCTCTCATTTCCGTGTTGTCTATCTTATCCTTTGATTGCACAGCATTGTCGTTTAATTCAAGCCCATTGTGTACCTCACTTTTCATATCATCAGTATTATTCACAGTATTTGACTCTAATATGTTTTCAGTTACTTTAGATTCTTCCGACCTTTTGCCCGGTGAATCTTTTCGAGACATTGGTATTTTTGAGACACTGTCTGCTACACCAGGGGCTCTTGGTATTTTAGACACCGGCGTGTCAGGTGACTTTGATCCTTTATGTTCAATAGGGGTCACAACATTACCAACTGGTTGCAGGGAAATATGTTTAGGAGGTGCTAGTTTTGACACTGGTTTTTCCTTCTTTTTAGGACTTGCAGGTATCACTGCTTCAGTGTTCGACAAATTAATACCACTTTCCATTTTTAGTTGATCTGGTTTATCCAGTTCACATGTATTTATTTGATTAATTTGCTCATTTTTTTCTAAATTTCCTTTAATATCTTTTTGTTCACTTGAATTATCTTCTGCCATTTTAAATTCATCATCAGAAATAGATTTTTGCTTTACAAGTTTAGGTATTCCTTTCTTTTGTATATCCTTATTAACAACAGGACTAGCAGTTTGTGAAATGTTTAGATTTTCATTCTTAGCTGGTGATATATTCTCCTTCTTTCCAAAAGATGATCCAAATGATGCAAAGCTTGATAAGCCTTTGTATGGTGTTGACTCCTGATCAAGGTCACTAGAGTCTTGTCTGATCACCTCATCAAACTTCCTTTGTGGTGTGACATTAAAAAAGCCCTCTTCCTCTTCGCTTTGTTGCTGATGCTCAAAGGGATGGGGGGTATTCAGTTTAGAACGGACCGGTCCCAATCTTGGAGGTATTGGTCTTGGTGGTGGTGGGGGACGCAAGTGGGAAGTTTCCAAACTCCTTGAGTCTCTTGATAAATTATTTGGCATGTTCACTTCACTGCGAGGTATATTCACTAACTTTGGTTTAATGTAACGTTTTGGTACCTCTGGTTTGTTTTTGTCCTTAGGGTTAACTGTAACTTCAACACTATCTTCTTCATCAGGATGTTTTATAAGTTCATACAAACCATCTTTAACTGGTTTGTGTTCTTTGTCCGACACATTAACATGGCCACTTGTGTCCTTTGTACCAATGGTCTCATAGAGTGGAGACACATTACTGGTCCCTGATCTAATGGGTGGTGTGGGAGGGGCACCTTTGGCGGAGGATATTTTGGGAATCTTGCTTCCTCCTGAAGTAGGATTTTTTACTTCAGGACTGACGTCTGATTTTGGTGGTGGGGGCGCTTTTCTGGCTGGTCGTAGTTTTGGTTGTTTTTGTGGAGTAGTTTTGTTATTGTCCCGATTTTCGTCTACAGTGACAGGACTTTCTGATGAGGACTTGGAAACATTTGTTGGAGAGGGTGAAGATTTACCACTTGAGGATGGTTGGTCTATCATCTGTAATGTTCAGGAATAAAGTAATCATTGGTAATATGTGAATACAATGGTTAATGTATCATCTGAATATCAACAAAAATACATACAAACTGTGCTATATCTTTGAATTTAATATGTTAATTGTCAATTATTTGTTTATATAATTATTCCTAGTAGTTATTACTCTAGTCTGGCATTTTGGAATATTGTTAATTATCATTTTTAATCATTTTTTAAATGTCATATTAAATGCTACATTGTCAAAAGAAGAGTTCACACTTTGTTGAGTAGTTATACTGCAGACTCGTTTATATTCACACTAGTCATTTGGGAAGTTCTGGATGTATCACATTACTGTTCCATACATGGCTTACCTCAACATATGATCCCGGGAACCAGCCCACTGTCTTGTCTTTACATCCCAACCACCATCCATTCTCTAATATCTGTAAAACAGTAAAAAATAATCAATATACGAGAAGAGGTGTTTGTAAGACATAATTATATGGCCCCCTTGAGGGCTATAACTCTGGTGCAACTGAAGTTACTGAGCAGAAACCAATTTTTTCATAGGAACAGTGACCTTGACCTTTGACCAAATGACCCGAATAACAATATCCTAAGCTTTCGTTTCATGAGCTGCACTTTGTGAAGTTTCGTAAAAATCCCTCAAGGAAAACTAAAGTCATTGAGTGGAAAACTTTTTTTTTAATTTATAGTAGCGATGACCTTGACCTTTGACTACATGTTCCAAATAATAATCGTAATGGCAATCACCCAATGCAGCCCCATTTTGAATCTTGGACTCAGCATAATATGTGAGGGTTTGATCACCCAATGCAGCCGTAATTGGAATCCTGGACTGAGCATAGCATGCAAGAGAGTTTGTTGACCCAATGCAACCCTATTGTCAATCTCAGATTGAGCATAGCATGTGAGTGAGTTTGGTAGTCCATCTGTAAATGTTTTTGAATACTCGTCAGACTTTATGATTTTCCTCTCACATAAATACAAAATAATAAAACTGAAGAAACTGCAGAGGTTATGAGCTTGGTTCCTTAAAATCAATGTAACATTCTAAACGTGTTAACATCCGTTTAACCAGCTTTCATTTAAATTCATCCAAACACAACTCACCTGAAACACGGTTATGAAATCTCCTACTTCAAACTCCAGATCGCCGGCCTTCTCCGCTCGAAAGGAGTGAACGGCATGGTGGACTATCCCCACGAGATCTTGCTTGTTGTCTGTGTTTGCCTCCAGGTGCTGGTAGCTGGCTGGGTCTGGGTCTAGTTGAGTAGGCTCATCCTTCTCCAGCTGATAATAAACAATATTATACCTCATTTGCATATTCCACTCTTTGTTTAATGTGACGTCATCCGGTCCATAAAGTTGCATAATGACCGGGCGCCCGGTCCGATAGCTATATTAGCGGACGTGTGAAAAAAACGACCTCAAAATAGATCATAAAACGTATTGATTTAATTTGTTGGTCAGATTCGGTATATTATAACAAATAATGTATAGTGCTTCAGTCCATATGAAGTTTATGGACTGGGCAGTCAGACCTAGAACGTTATATGGACCTCAGCTTCGCATCGGTCCTCAGCATCATACATTATCTGTTAGGCCACTCCTTTTTTATTTTTTGGTTTACAAGATTTTTTTGGAAAAGTGTCCACCAGGAGGTCGAAAAAAAAAAGAAAGAAAAAAAAAAGGAAAACATGAAAATCATAGGTCACAAAACATACTGTAAAATGACTGAAACATTGAAAATACATTTAATTTACATTCACTACACAAGAAAGTTGGTCAATATAGTTAAACACACAGCTTAAATGTTGATTCTTCTACGGTTGTCCGATCTCCATCGCTGGATCGGCAAGCCGAAATCCCACGCACACGGAGGTTGTCATCGGGAAGTACACGGCTGATTGCCGTACCGACTGTTTCTGTCATTTCTGCCCTCAGAAATACTTTACCGGAGCCTTTTACCGATGAAAAACCCCAAAAGGTTACTTTAAAAAAGACCGAACAGGCCATTTTGAGAGTTTCCGGTATGACAGTTGACAGGTTCACGCGATATCACTCGAAATTATTCAATAAAATTGAGGAACTACCGCAAACCAGTCCACTTTCAATTCACATTCGTCCCAAATTATTTCGTGTTTTTTTCGTTTCGCACCAAAATCGATACGGTCGGGAAAATAATTTTGAAAAAAAAAGTGAAATTGCATTTTTTTTTTTTTTCTACTTTTCGGAAAATTAGACCCGCCGGTTTTGTAAACCAATTTATATAAAAGGAGTGGCCTTAATTAGATTTGTATGAACAAATCATGCATATTTAAAAAAAATTACATACAAGAATATATATGTAACTAAAACAACGGCAGAAAAATTTGAATTATGATAATCATTGTCATTAATATCATCATTTTTCTTTCGCATTGATTCATTTAGGTCTTAACACAGGAATTTGGCAAATTTAGAAGGTGGAGTCAAACAAGAATCTAAATTTAGCGGACTTTTACAAGCCATGTTTGCTATTACAATATTGGCAATGTTTTACATCTTGACATAAGTTATATAGGAAACATACGTCGAGGGTAATTAAATCAATTAAGGCCATTGTTCTGATCTCATCTTTTATTTTAATAGTATTAATTTCTAAAAATAGCAAGTAATCACTTTCGATTTCTTTAATTTTCAACACCCGACAAAGTTTGCTACACTCATTAACAAACATCAACCATAGATTCATTTTCGTTGTTTGATCGTCCGCCACGCTTGCCGATGTTTGTATAAGAGCTTAAAACCCGATATCAAGCTGTGTTGTCTTAATCCTATTATTACTTAATTGCATTGATTATCTTCTCAGAGAGTGTCAGAAAGTTTGTTTACAAAATGTTATTTGCAAGCATCAATGATCCACAATATACACGCGTGATCAATCGACTGGTTATGATAATTTTATTAGTTTTTGTAATCAGCCAGCGAACGTTATTCATGTAGATTAGTGAACCAGTCCACTTTTCTATTAGACTGTTACACTGCGCATGTCCGCTAAGAACACTGTGTAGCAGTCTATTTTCTATATCCGCTTACAGCATTGAAAATATGTAAATATCAGCTTTTATTTTCCTTTCCCAAATCATTTTCGCAAAAGCTTTAAAAAGATCGCAAATGTTTCTTTTTTTTCTCCAATTGCGACATTGGCGAATCACAGCGGAGGCTGAGACTATTTGAAACATCATCTTCATCGGGCTCTTATGAGACATTCATTGGATGTATATTTATAACATAAATTTCAAACCAATATGAAGCATATTATCTGAAACTGATCACTACCCAAACTGTATACATTTCTGGGGCCATCAACTGTATACAAACTTGACCCACCAACTTACCTTTTCCACATAGACAGCTGGGAACCAGCCATCCTCCTTGCTGGTCTCATTGTAACCGTTCATCCAACCATTTCTGTCCTGTTCTCGGCCCAAAATTATGTCACCTTTGTTGATGCTCAGCTCTCCGTGGAAATGTCCACCATATTGATAAATGGCAATGTATCTGGTACCTTCTTCTGTGGACAGAAACATGGCATTATAATGAAGAAACATGAATAATGATACAGCTCCTCGTGGTTCAGTCTACCATGACAGCAGACGGCAATGAATCTGGTACCTTCTTCTGTAGATAAAAACATGGCATTATAATTAAGAAACATATGCATAATGATACAGGTCCTTGTGGTTATGTGTACCATGCCAGCAGATGGCAATGAATCAGGCACCTTCCTACGTGGACAGAAACATTGCATTTTCATTAATGAAGTAACATATAAATACAGCTCCTTATGGTAATTTCTATCATGCCAGTAGATGCCAACGCATCTTATACCATCCTCTGTGGACAGATTAACAGCAGTGTTCGAGCATTATAGCTAATAAACACATTAATTTATTTACCGTATACAGCTCTCCCTGGAAATACATGCCATTTTGATTGAAGACAATGAGCCTGGTACCATTCACTGTGGACTAAAACACAGAATTTTAATGAAGAAACATTATTAATTAAACAGCTTCTAATGGAAAGTCTACTATGCCAGCAGACGGCAATGTATATCTTGTCGCTTCCTCTAATGACATAAAACCCAGTATTACAGCAATAACACATAAAATTGCATACTGATGCAGCTCCCTGTAGAAATGTCTGCTATATTGATAGATGGCAATGAATTTTGTATCACCCTCTTCCGACAGAAACATGACATCAAAGTAAGTTGAGTTGAATTGGATGTTACTGCGCATCAGCGCAAAATGGTTATAAGGCACAAAACAGGATGAACATTCTAAACCCTCCCCACACTTACACTCAGGGTTTGATATTAACAGTTGTCCCCTTGTCCTGTGCCATGGAGGTTCTACTGGGGACAAGTTAATTGTCCCAGGTGACATGTCCTACGGACAACTAAATTTTATAACAAGAAATGAATTTTACATCTTTAAAACTTGTGACTGAAAAAATTGTCAAAACATTGGTGAGCACATTGTAAATGACAAATAAAAACCATCTTGTTTTCATTGGTGGAATGCAACTGAGGGAATGTAATGTCACTTTCATGATTGATCTTGTTTTTTGTATCACTTTTACATGAAGTGCAGGGACAAGTAAATTTGACTGGGACAAGTAAATTGTGTAAGTTACTTGTCCTATGGACAAGTTTCTGAAAAAGTTAATATCAAACCCTGACACTGATATAAAGTTATGCAGAATGGACATAGAAATTTCACAACCATAAAACTGAAGCACATTCAACAGAAAACACTCCATTTAGCCATCGCAAACAATGCATCAGCATCTTTCGTACATAGGCGACCTATATCCCGTCATTCTTCAGTATCATGCCTCCTATGTTTCTCCACGGAGTACTATGTTCAAAATCTTGACATTTTGTTAGCTGGAGGTCAACAGAATAGAAAAATAGTGAATTGAATTGGGGTTTTACGGCGCACCAACACAAGAAAGGTTACATGGTGCCAAACAGGGATGAACATGCCAGACTCATCCTCCATTTACATCTAAATAAAAAAAGATCATAGACAAACATCCTGAGAATGGTCCTAGAACCTTCTAACCTGCAGAACTGCAGAGTTGCTGCAAATTCTATTGTAGGACACTCCATTTACGATGGAGCCACGTTTCCACATTTGCATATGTGGTGTCATGATGAAGACCTTGAGCATGATAAAAAATGACAAAATGAACATGAAGTGGGGTCCTAACCCTCTTCCTCTAGCGGAATTTGCAGTGGTTGTATTCTACCCCGGCAACCACATGGGGTAGTGAACAATATGACCGTTAGCCACGTGTTGATGTATGATTTGCATTGCTATTACAACACAGGTAAGGTCTAAAGCATGTCTTTAATGTAAATGCACTATAGATAGAACAATCGGCTAAATGACATTGCAAAACTTTAATGATAATACTGATTCTGTGACTGCCTTTAAAAGGGAATCTAGAGTGTTGTCGTGTTAGTATGTCTTAACCAGTATAGGTTCCTTCTAGATACATTTGAGATATGATTCCCTGAATTGATCGAGATATTGTGAATGCCACTATCAGATGTTTGAAACTACGGTACACTGGAAACCAGACATGGAAATGAAGAAACAAAGCAATACTGCTATAACAGACATACTGGGACCCATTGCTGAGAAAAACCCAAAACCATATTGATAGGACTTACATAGGAGAAACAATTACAAACTTTCGATTTTAAAATTATGATTGTTGTTTTGGAGAACATTTTTCCTAAAAAAAGTTCATGTAAAATTACGTAAACTGTGGCAGCCATCTTTGTTGGTAGAACATTCCAGTTTACCTTGAAGTATGTCTTCATTCGAAGACAAACACTTTAGAAAACTTTTTCCATGTTCAAATGATATGCAGTTCTGGGATTGCTGCTTTCAATCTAAGTTTTGCTGCTTTCAATCTAAGTTTTGCACAGAGTGTGCATACAGTAAGCATAAAATAATTTATAGGTTATTAGATTTGTATCGGGATATAATATCTTCTGCATAACAATATTGCAATATGTATACACAGAAGAACGAGTGCATATATCCCAATACAAATCTTATAACCTTTTCATTGTGTTCGCATTTTTAATGCATAAACGATTAATTGGAACAAAACAATAGGTTTTAACATTTAATTTTCATCAAAACTATTTATTTGAAACAAACATATTGTCATTACATCGTGGAAATGTTCACAATGAATTCAACACTGTTTACATCACATGACATACTTTCTTTGACATGAACAGAAAATTGCACCAATGAAGAATGAGTATACATTACACACCCAATGTGACTTTACTACACATCAATATGGGCGAATATTGATGTTTCCTGACTTTGAATGAATGAATGGTGTTTTACGGCACGTCGACACATAAATAGGTCATATTGTGCGCAAAAATTGAAGAAAAATGAAGAAATGAAGTATTAATTAAAAATTAATGTAAATATATAAAGATAAAACTATTAAAAAATAAGGGATGATAAGGTGTAATATAAACTATGTATGTAAATCAACGAATGCCCGTAAACGGGTATATAAACAATGAATGAATGGTGTTTTACGGCACGTCGACACACAAATAGGTCATATTGTGCGCAAAAATTGATGAAAAATGAAGAAATGAAGTATTAATTAAAAATTAATGTAAATATATAAAGATAAAACTATTAAAAAATAAGGGATGATAAGGTGTAATATAAACTATGTATGTAAATCAACGAATGCCCGTAAACGGGTATATAAACAATGAATGAATGGTGTTTTACGGCACGTCGACACACAAATAGGTCATATTGTGCGCAAAAATTGATGAAAAATGAAGAAATGAAGTATTAATTAAAAATTAATGTAAATATATAAAGATAAAACTATTAAAAAATAAGGGATGATAAGGTGTAATATAAACTATGAATGATCTTATTAGTTTTACCCATTATTGAGCGCTAAGGCGATTTTTAATTTTATTTTTATTTTTGGCCTTAGATTTAGGAGACGTCTTAGGAGACTCAAGCAGCGACATCTCCACTGATGAATCCTCCTCCCTGGAAGAAGTCAGCTGAAGTGGCACCTCAACTAACTTTTCATGCGAGGATGGAAGTGGCAGTGCAGCTGCTGGCTCTGAAATGTCCATGAGCTGTTCATATTTGTTATGCAGCTCAATAGTGCCGTTAGACACCTTTGGCTGCTCCTTGTGCTCCCTAGTTGGAGAAGCACTAGGCTTTCCAACTTCCTTAGTTGGAGCAGCACTAGGCCTTCCAACCGAGGAAGTATTAGGCTTTACGACTGGGGAACTACTAGACTTCACAGTCTCAGAAGAACCCGCTTTCCAATTCTGAGAAACTGACATGCTCTTGGCATTGCCAGAGCTTGCCGATTTTGTGTTTGCTTTAAATGAAAAACGTTGATTAGGTGAAAAGTTTAATTTTGGTTTGTTAAGTTGTGTTTGTTGACTTTTGTTTGGATTTGATACTGAGGAAGTATTCTTAGTATTTTGAATTTCTGGCTGTGGTTCGTATTGCGTACTTGCATCCCTGCATTCTGTGTGTGTTGCTGTTGGTTTGAGAATAGATGCGTAAGAGGTCGGACTTGAAATTTTATATTTTTCTTCAATCAATTTTCTTGCTTCTGGAAATGGAATGTTCTGTGTATATTTAACTATTATGATTTCTTTTTCTTTTTTAAATTTTTCACATAATTTTGAATTTGCGTGATGTCCTAGACCGCAGTTGGTACATTTGAGGTCGTTAGGACAATCTGATTCGTTATGTTTGAATGCAGACTCGCCACATTTACCACAACGTTCTTCTTTAGTACACCTGGAGTTGTGGTGCCCAAAGGCTTGGCAGTTGTAGCAACGTAACGGGTTTGGAATGTAGGCGTCAACATGCAATTGCAGATATGCCACCTTTATTGTTTTTGGTAAGACGGGTGTTGCAAATGTGAGTATGATAGTATTTGTACTAATAATTTTGTCATTCCTCTTGATGGTTATTTGGCGAGCTGCAGTTACCAACTGTGGCGCAAGCTCGCGAATAATTTCGTCTTCAGGTACTCCGGAGAGATCCGGGCACCTGATGACGCCTTTGGAGATATTCATAGAGGTGTGAGCGAAACATTTGACTTTGGTGTTTAAAATTTGTTTAAGTGCTAATAAATTGTCAGAGTGAGATTTCTTTTCAGTTTCAATAAGTAGAGTTTTGTTTTTTAATTTTTTTATTTGTTTGACATGTCCAGCGATGGATTGAATTGTTTTCTGGATGACAAAAGGTGACATATCTGTAACGGGCCTTTCCCCATCTTCCGATTCGATGATCAGAAAACGAGGAAAGGACTGGTTGATCACTGGTTCCTCAGTATCAGATTCATGTTCTGTTTTTTTACGTTTATTAGTAGTTTGTGCGTTTTGTGATGCCATGATGGGCGTTAAGAATTCATCTTCCACGCTTCTCACCCACCTCGGAGTCCAACAGTATTACAGAGCTTGTAAATGCAATAATAGAATGTATTGCACCTCACACAAAAGATCTCTGCATCTCATCTGATTGGTTGAGAGCAGTCACATGATGACCTATTTTTCTATAGCGTATCAGTTTGTTTCATAGTGGGCAGTCATTAAAAACAATATGGTCGGAATTTACCGATTCATAGTTTGAATCTCTTAACATCAGACTAACCCCATATATTTCAAAAGAGGGTCAGAAACAAACCCCGTAAATAATAATGTGCCTACATCGGTAGCTTTTTTGAAATACTGAATATACCGGCTGAGATGTCAATGTCATGACGTTGCATTGCACAAACATCTTAATGTCAAAGACGCGCCATTTTGGGTTAAATAATCAAACTTTTTTCTTTAAAAAAAAATGTAGAAAATATGTGTCAATGTAATAAATTAGTTATTGGGTTTGTTACTGACCCCCTACGGAAACATGCAGTGTCAGTCAGATTTAGAGGGGGCGAGGCGACTGCCAATTAACAAACCCAGTAACTCATTTAATGTAATGAGGTACATGTACATAATACATATAAAATGTGACAGTTAATAACTTACTGACATACATGCTTATCTACCTTATTTTTTTTGTAAATTATATCAGAGTTATATAAGAACAGTGTACTGTTTCATTTTACAATTATTTTATTTTTTAAAGGTGTGGTTAAAGGTTATGAAGAAAGTCAAAAGTCAGTCAGTGATGTGAATGGTTGAAAACAACTTTTTATAACAAAGATGCAACTCACTGAGAACTGACAGAGTTACATTACAGAGGGGACTAGTTCAGTTCTCAGAACAAGGGGAGTTGCATACTGAGTTTCCTTCTTAGTTATAAAAATCTATTTTCATAATTTCAACCAATTACATCCCTCACTGAGTTTGGCTTTCTTTTTTTATAAAAGTTTAAGACACTTGACAAAAATATTTTAAAATGACTGCTTGAACTGAAACTAAATTATGTTCAAATAGTAAAATCAATCGTCTTACCAATAGGTGTTGGTGTATTTTCCCTATTCTGCAATGGAGCGTGCTTGGGTGGCGTCTTGTCAGCCACTTTTGGAAGAGACTGACGTTTCTCCTGTAGTCAAAATATAACTGTAAATTTAAGAAACAGAAAAAACAAAAGGCACGACAGTCCATGCTGACGCTCATCTCTCACACACATTGATAAAAATATGTATACAAACATACAAAATTTAACCAAGTATAAAAGGGAGCCATAATTTTGTTAAAAGCATGAGTTATAGAACCTGGCTCCATGATGATGCCTATGATGCCAAATACATGTTTGAAATTTCAATCCATAAAATGAATTAGTTTCTGCAATACAAGCCTACATACAAAAGTTTAACCAGTGGACTCAGACGACATTTGAGTGGTGACAATGCACACAGACATATTAATAAACAGATAGGAAACTTCCTATCTGAACCAATGAAATGGCCAAAATATAGCGTAGCACCTTAACTTTTCTTTCTATCTCCTTTGTCATTTATTAATTGATTTTGATGAGAATTCATTCAAAAGATTCATAATGAATATCAAAATGAGATTACAATAATTCTTCTTTATTTTCAACATACAAAATTGTATAAAAAGCTATTTATAGATAATTTATAAATAATAATTTATAGACAAAAATCTCGTCATTTTTTGGCTTTTCTCTTAAAAACCAAGATTTGACGTAGTAAAAGTTTCCGTTAAACTCCTTTTTTGTTTAAAATGGTAGAGTAAGGAAAATGCTATCGTTAGAAGGAGAATTAAATCTGTGACGGGTTTTGGCATGAATTCAACTTGTATCTATAAAACTTTTCAAGATACAAGTGTTTAAAGTTGGGCTACTTTTTGTGAAAAATTTCAGTGTTCAATCTGTTTGTTATTAGGTCCATTCTGTGCAATACCTCATAGCGTCATCTTTAATAACCCCGATTGGCAATTTGGAGTTTCTGATTTCATTTTCTATATTTAGTATACATGGCATGAGGTAGGTATATAAACTGCTTTACTGGGTTATGCTCCAAAACTACATCTTCATGTTAACGAACCAGACAGGTACCTTGATGGTCACTAAGATACCTTGATACGCATTTCCTGGAACACTTAATATAAGGTTTGAATAATTAAGACTGATCTACATATTTCTTTTCCAAATCTTATCAGTAAATCTGGTATCTCAGTGTGTTTTCACTTCTGTCACGTTTTCATTCATTTTCATATCATATAATTATGTTCTGTGTTTTATCGCATGTTAAGAGCATGACTGAATAATGACAGGCCCAGATCCAGGACTAAATAAATAAGTCAAACTGAGTTAACCCTTTCGCTGCCAAAGTCGAAAACATTGATTTTACGATATGCGAAGGCTGTTCAGGGTTTACACTATTCGCCACTCAGTAAGAAAGTTTTAATTTGGATTAATCCTGCACATTAAACATACCTTTAGATATAAAGGCTAAACTGAATATAATACAACACTCCATTACGAGGTGAAAGGTAGTGGAAATGTTAGTCATGTCACTGCAGTAATTGAAAATAAGTGCATTCTAAAATAAACTGAAATGGGGTTTTACGTCCCATTAAATATATGTTATATTACATGGGGACAGCCACCTCAGAGGGAAATGAGATGAATGATGACCTTTCCCATCAGACATGCCTTCAGGTCTCACTACACACTTAGCTCCCTTGCATGTGACTGTAGGATGATTCTTACACCATAAAAAGTAGGGGTGTGTTCTTCGGTTTGAGATATTTTGATAATTGCCCAAGGATATTTTCTTTTCTTGTTGCAGGTGAGAAAACATTGGATGAACAGCGATTATACGACACTGACAGCAAAATGTGGCACATTTGTGGGTGCTCAAAATGCGTATGAATTTAGGTGCAAACTGTATAGTGAAAGCCGAAAAGAGTACCTTGCCTGACACCCCTCGCATTAAAAAACAACAAAGTGGGCTATGTACCAGACTTTGTGGATTTTTATGAGCAGCAGTAACTGTATTTTCCCAAAAAAATACTTTTAGACTGTAATGCTTGATTCAGAATGGAAAATTGGACTTTACTGCCTATGGCCAACACAGTAAAATCGAAGTGTGGTGTGAGCTAACCAATGTGTGACGGGGGTCTGTAGATCTAAAGGTAATGCTTTATCCACTGAGCTACTGAGGCCACCTGCAGTCTTAAGCACAAAACTGCTTAGTAGTATTTGGAAGTTTGCTCACATGCCATACAAGTGTCATATACAGGTAGTAAGTCTGTTTGCACAACAGGTAAGACACACAATGTATTTCATCAAAGAATGAAGTGCAGAAGGAAAAACAGTTTATAGAAAAGGTGTGCATTGGAAATGTCATGTACAGTATAATTATTATGACTAAAATTACTACCATACCTTAGGTTGTATTTTACAGTAGATAGGTTCTGCCTGTATATCTTCCTCCGTTGGGTACGAGCCTGTGGGACTGTTTGCACTTCTCCTCTTCACCATGAAGGAGGTGACGTGTGAATCATTGTGCATCTCCACCTCATTCTCGTTCTCCAGTTTATCTGTAAGAATAAAGGTCAAAGGTCATCTTTACTGGAATCATATATACATAAAGAGTTTTCCCTTTTTATCTTTCCTAGATTTCACACATATAGAGTTATTTCCCTTTTTCACACAATCATAATTATCTTACAGGGTGTGTCTGCAACTAGTCCATTATTTTTGCATGTATATACTTGTTTTGTATCCGACAACTTGTCTTGTACTGTTATGAGTAAACTACCAGTACTGGTAAATCTATGTCTTATGGCATATTTCTAATTATAAACACTTTTTATAATCAAAATCATCCTACACAAGGTTACCTCCAGAGACAGTGCGGAGAGATTGATAACAATTGATAACAACTTCCCTCAGAAGAGGAGAGGTGCAGATGAATTTTAGATTACACAATTCTTACAGACAACAACAACATTGCCAGGCAGATTTTTTTTGTCATGTTGTATTTTTCAATCAAGTGAAAGCAAAGAAGGAACGATGGGGTTTAGTTGTATCATAGTTATTCAATGTTCATGGGGCAATAACTTCCGTGAAAATATATTTAAACATTTTGTTGATCAAACTCAATCAAGGTCTTGCAATAATAAAGCTTGTAATGAAATATGAGCAAAATCAAATCATTGTTGTCTAAGAGTGTGCCTGTTAACAAACATGTCTGTAAAAAAGCGCTGAATTTCAAACTTGTACGAAGTCTTCAAAATAGAAATGCACAAATATTTACATTATGATGCACACAAGCAGTGGATTAAAGAAATTAAAGTTAAAGGGGAAAAAACTGTTGCGACGAAAGTGAATTTAAAACTCTTCTGAGGTATTCAAATAAACAATCTGTTTACTGTCAAATATAATCAACAAGAGGCACCTTAAAGGTGCAAATGTCAGATTACAAAATGGGGTTGAAAAATAATTACAAGACACCATTATGGTAGCCAAATGTATGACTTCTTTGCGTGTGTTACTTTCATTTTGATAATCAAACCTCTAAATTATTAACATGGCAAGAGTATCAGTCGAACTTATGGATGCTTTTCAAAATAAATGCTTTGTATGAATGAAGGTGTATAAAATGAAAAACAATAATAATCTTTTTCTTTTTTTTTCTTAGACAAAGGTCAAAAGCAATAACATACTGTTTCCTACCAATTAAAAGAAGAATGGCTATTCATAACATTCCAGACAAGAGATGTCTGACGAACATTTTAAATTAAAACTAGAACTATCACTGAAGGTGATGAATACCCCCACTTAAATTCAAAGTCAAACAAAGGGCCATAATTGTGTAATAAATTAGACAATCAACAATAGGTGATGTAGAGGGACATATAGTCAAAAGTGGTTATGAAGTTTGGAAACAACGCATTCAAAAGTGTTGAGGAATTTGAAGTGTTACGGGACGCGAAGCGACAAAAATGTGTTACGTGACTGGACGCGACAGGACTTTAAGGACAACGTGATTCCTATATAGCCCCCACTTGACTTTGTGCCCACTTCACTTTGTGAAAGCGGGGGTATAATAAATGTTAAGTGTACAAAAAGTGATAATCCTCCCTCCCTCCCTCCCTCCTCTCCCTCTCCCTCTCCCTCTCCCTCTCTCTCTCTCTTTTTCTCTCTCATTTTCAAGTTCTGCTATTGACAACAAGAAGCACCGCTCGTCGGTGCAGATGCACGACTTTCAAAGCCTTGTCTGTTTATTGGGAAACTAAGTTGAAGGCCATAATTCTGCTTCATTGCATAGAAAAATTATTGCACTTGTCTGAATGAATTCTCCGTATGAAGTGTAAACATGTGTGATGTTTTATTGACTTCTTTAAGGCGATTCTGAAATATGATGAAAACGCTTAATTTAAAAAAGACTAAGTTGACAAGCTTAAATAAAAAATATTAACCTTTTTTTTTCTAGTATAAAAGTATGATTTTGTCTAAAGATGGCGAATAGATGAGCAAAGTTTCAATCCATCTTTACCCAGTGGACTCAAAGGATGCAGATGATCAAGTGATGACAATAACTTGTTTTTTCTTTAAAAAATAGTCGAGCTAAAAATCACAAGTATGGCACTATGAACAGCAATAACTCTAATTTGAAAGAAGACAGAGTTATGGTGCTTGGCACTGCACTGTCCCATTAGTTTTCAAGTTATGCTCTGGACAAACATGGTAAATATAAAACTACATAGGGAAATAACTCGAATTTGAATGAATATAGCGTAATGGTTCTTGTTCTCTGCACTTCTACAGGATGACATGAAAGTTACCATCAACAAAAGAAAGGATATTAAGCAGAAACTGATTTTCTTTTTGCAGAAACAATTTATTCTTCTATTATTAGTTGACCTTATACAGGGTGATATAAAAGTTTGTCATTTTAGAGAAGAATTGAATTGAATTGAATGTTGTTTAACGGCTCATCAACACAGTATAGCTTATTTAGAGCCGCCCCAGAGAGAGGGGAAGGATACATAGGAATCCGGGAACCTGACCTACTCTTATTATCGAATAGATTCCTATGGTTCTTTTACGTGCTCGGAGGATAGACCGATACACTTCCCAATTAAAGAAAAAAGAACCAAGGTTTCTTATGTGAACAAAACAACTAAAACCCATAAACCAAGGTTTGCTATGAAAAAAATAAAATAAATAAATATGCCTCCAGTGAGATTTGAACCCACGACCCCTTGAGTTTGCAGTGTACATTGCCAAATATTGAAAAAACTCCGGTGTTACTGGTTCGATCTGGCTGGTTCTCAAACTCGTTAGAGCTTTCATTAATATCAACAATCTGGCCAAGTTTGGGAACGATCGAATACAAAATGAAGGCGCTAAAGTTTTAACAAGGCTCAAAATGGCATATTTCAATAATTCAAGGGCACATAACTCTAGTGTTCCTGGTCTATATCTGGTTTTCAAACTTGTCCGAGCTTTCATTGGTATTAACAATCTGGTAAAGTTTGGTAAAGTTTGGTAAAGATCGGATGAAAAATGAAGGCCCTATCTTCTTACCGAGGCAAAATATAGTATTTTTAATTAAATCAAGGGCCATAGCTCCGCTGTTACTGGTCTGATCCGAGCTTTCAATGATACTAACAATCTGGTTAAATTTGGTGAAGATTGGATGAAAAATGAAGGCCCTGTCGTCTTAACGAGACAAAAGTTAATGACGGACAGAAGGTCGGACTTTTAAAGAGCCATAACTCCGCCAAAATCATTCAACCAGAAAACTGTGACGATATACGCAACTAGGCTTAGTACTGATCAACTTTGAGAAGATTCGTTAAAATCCAGCCAGGGTTTCAGGAAAACTAGTCTGGACAAATTCTGTGTATTAAAACCTTTAAAGGGCCATAACTCTGCCAAAATCATTCTACCAGAAAACGGTGATGACATGCACAACAAGGCTTAGTACTGATCATTCTTGCCAAGTTTCGTTCAAATCCGGCAAGGGGTTTAGGAGAACTAGTGAAACAAAATTTGTCTATTAACAGCTTTAAAGGGCCATAACTCTGCCAAAAATCATTCATCCGCAACATGGTGATGATATGCACAACTAGGCTTGGTACTGATCACCCCTGCAAAGTTTTATTGAAATCCAGCCAGAGGTTCAGGAGAACTAATCCGAACAAAGTTTGTGTATTAAAACCTTTAAAGTGACATAACTCTGCCAAATATCACTCAACCGGAACACGGTGAAGATATACCCAACTAGGCTTGATACTGATCATGCCTGCAAAGTTTCATTGAAATCCGGCCAGGGGTTCAGGAGAACTAGTCCGGACAAAGTTTGTGACAGACAACAGACAGACGAAGACAACAAACAGACAGCACAAAAACAATATGTCTCCCCTCCACATTTTTCCCAGTCATAACAATACATGTATTCTAATTACAAATATACCTTGAGATACTGCCTTTACATAGTTGCTAGGGAACCAGCCTGTTTGGTCCCCCACTGCACCCCTCCACCAGCCTGTTTCCTCTTTTCTGTGAACCCTCACCAGGTCCCCCTTGCGTAACCACAGATGGGTCTCCAATTTGCCATCAAAGTCATACAGGCACTCATACGTTGTACAACCTGTAATCAAGACAAATCTAACCAATCAAAATCACTCACTCTCAAGATTAAATCAACCAATCACGTTTATCACCAACCAAATGCATGACCAATCACATACACGACAAATCATATGACTAAATTCAAAATGATGTTTTGCTATAAGTATGATATTTTTACTACTTTCAAGTGTTTGTTTCATCAATATTATTTCAAAATGTCATGAAAAAACAGATACCTTTATTAAATTTAAAACTTTTTATGGGTACTTCAGATTATAGATTTTATGGAATTGATTGTAAGAAGTTAAAAGTTACTGCTTCATACGCAGCTTCTTATATCATGTTAATACTATTCAAACTCAATAATAGCATTCTAGGATTACACTCCTAATGATAGGAAATAGAAAGAAATCTGATATTCTTTGTCTTCATATGTTTCTCATAAGATTGGCAATAACCATTTATAGTAACAATATAGGCTCTGATGAAACTCTACTAGTTGATGTTGAAAAATGAGCATTGATCCTACAATATTCGTCTTGCACTCAGGAATTGGGCCAAATCTATTGCTTTTGAAACAGATCAAGCCCTACCACCCTTGTGACAAACTAGAACTATCACTGAAGGTGATGAATACACCAGACTGACATGCTTAAATTCTAAGCCAAACAAAAGGCCATAATTCTGTAATAAATTAGGCATCAACAGAGGGTGATGTTGAGGGACATAAGGTCATCAGTTGTTATGTCTGTATGAAGTTTGGGAACAACCCATTCAAAATTGTTTGAGGAATGCAAGTAATAAAATTGTGTTATGAGACGTGACACGATGGGACAGAAATGTCTTACAGGCCGGTCCAGGATGGGATCCGACAGTACATTACGGACAGCCTTGAAAAGTCATCATACATAAAATTCATTTATAGACCTGTTGTATCGTATTAAGCTGTATCCAGTATACAACTACATCCAAGATTGTTTGACCTAATGCATGTAATTCCTTTAATCAATGGCAATAACTCTGTAAGGCATGGGTTGTTTTGCTCATTGTCAAACCCATTCAAGAACGTTTCCAATAAAATTCAATAATTTTATTAAATTTCGAATAGCGTTCAACAAGAATATGCCGACAGAAGACAATGACAGACAATGACGAGACAACGGGCAATCACATTAACTTGCCATGTTTAGGGTCAGTACAGCTGAATAATAAATGGAGCTTGTTTTTGCTATGCAACAATATTTCCATGGTCTCCTATAACACTGGTGCTTATATTTGTAACAAGCTTCCATTAAAGGTGTTTACACCGAATAACCTATACAGAATACAATAAATAAGTTCTGTTCGTTTTTTCTTGATACAATTTTAATGATCATGATTATAGGAGTCTCCTTTTGGATAATCCAAGATCAGTTGATCTAGCTGATTTTTGTAGGTGATTTTGTTAAATAGTTAACATAATTGTGAATTCCAACGCACCTTGGTGTTAATATGTTATTTGTTAGTTAAGTGTTTTGTGTAGACAGATTAACAACAGTAACGAAACAGTGTCCCTGATACAGTGGAGCCTGTCTTTTAAAGACAACCGATGCTCTATCAAAAAGAGTTCTTTATTGTAACTCATTGTATAAGACAATTCCTAAACATCACTGTATAAGACAATTCCTAAACAGACACATTTAAATCTTGTTAAGCCATGGTTTCTAATTTGCAGGCATCAAAACAAGCCATTCATCCATATGTAAAAGTGTCTTCTTTGACCTACTCTACAATTATCTGAAATTCAATTTCATAAATTTTTGTTCGTGTTTAAAAAAAACTTACAGCATTGCAACAAAAAAAATTCAAAAATCATTTTGATCGCTAACTGAAGTTTACTTTTTAAATATAAGAGTATTCAAGTCATTATTAGTCATGAATTGCTAAATTATTTAGGTCAAAACTAAATATATCAGTGATTTTTTTAACTTTCTGGAAATCTGTTATTTTGAAAAGCAATTATTCATGCCAACACTTTTCAGGCTAACACTTTTACTAAAACAGTCTAGAGAAATGGCATTTCTCAAGGTGATGTTGGATGAAACATTTTCAGATTACGAGCTTGAATCCATGATTAATCTCTCAAGCACGGCTCCACTGTATCAGGATTACATCAAACATGCATCAAGAGACGACACTCATGCACAGTAACGAATATAGGCTCAAATGCATGTGTTAATAAAGGATCATGCAAATATGTACCAATTAATTTCATAATTATTCTTTCAACTGACTGAGAATTATAATTTGTTTCAGATATATATCTTCTTTTAATGCCAAAGAGTAAAAAAAATAAATGTTCAATTTAGAATGCACATCTAAGAAATATATTTCACTTATTATTGATCCTAAGATTTAGGATTTCAAAATATAAATCTGATGACTGTGTTCTTCACATGACTTTTTTTTGAATTGTTAATAAACAGCACTTACATTTTGCAGTAGAATAGAGACTGTCCAGCCACAGGAACAGTGAAACAGAGTACGGATGAATAAAGTATAGTATTTGCAGCATATAAAAAACAAGATGGTGAGTGAAAGCACAACACATTTACACGACTCGATACCTTCTTCATCATCTGTTTGTACACCATCTTCATCATCATCAACATTATTGTCAGCTATATTTGCTAATTCAGCCTCGCTGTCATCATTTTCTACTTCTTCTACATCTTCTTCCTCACCATCATCATCTTCTCCTTCAGCATTACTTAATGTTTCATTGGATTCCGCGTCATCTACATTGTCATTCTCATCAACATCAGTTTCATCACTTGCTTCTTCATTTTCAGAACTAGTCGCTGCTTTATCATTATCCTCGGTCACTGAAAGTTTCTCATCATCTTCTTCACTTTCATTAACTTTGTTTTTGGAATGTTTATATTTGGCTTTCTTCTGCTTTTGTTGGTGTGCTTTCATAAGAGCTGTTGGGGTGAAAGGAACAAGCAAGGGTCTACATAGTTACATACTAAATAAAAGCAAAACTTGGCAATATGTGACAGGGCTCATGCAGTTTGAATTATGTGATCTCTGAGAATGACTGGACTATCAAATATAGATACATAAATAACTTTAATGCAGAACCTTTTTTAAGGTCTTATCATTTTCAAGAAAAAAAGCAGACGACACCACCCAGTCATTTGTCTTACTCAAATTCTGTCTCTTAAAATCGATATTTCAGACAAATAATGTTTTCATTTCTAAAAGTAAAAACTGCTTCCGAATAATGGATTTTATGTGATAAATTGTTGCACCTTAAATGTTTTCCGATAAAACATTATAAAGCAAAACCTTCCGTCTAGAGAAAGAGTGAAAACAGCATCTAATGATAAGACATAAAGATTGTACCACATATTGCCAAGTTATGTAGACATGCACATGCAACAAAACCAAACAAATAAAACCTTACAGCATGATACACAACTCCTAGGGTAGAGATAAGATGCAAACTATTATTTTCATAAGAACCTAAGTAGCAAATAAAATAATAAAACGCATATTTCAAGAATTCGGGAAATAAAAGATAAATATCCTGAAGCGCAGAATGGCAAATATTGAAATATTCAAATTGAAAAAAATATGAATTGGATATAAATCTTTATTTGTTTTGAATGAATGGTGTTTTACATAACTTTTGCTCATATATATGATGGTAGATTATTTTTTTTGTGGTAGAGGCAGACCACCACATTTTTCCTTGGTAGAACCAGTACTGTATACCTCATGCCATCCGACACTTTCTCCCTTGACAAGTCGAGCTCCCTGTGGGATTCGAACCTGCAGGGTGAAAGGTGGGTTTGTTCAAACTTCACTTAGGTAGCACTGGTCAATGATCTGATTTCTAGAAATGATATTCAGTTTATAATAATCAAACATGTAAATATATAGATGGCAATTAAACATGTTAATATGTAGGGAAATGGAAGTGGGAGGGTATTGGTAAAACTACTTCTACAACATACAAATGTCAAATTTAAAAGGGTAAGGAAATGAACTGTTGACTGGCTCATCAACTAACTAGTTACTGTAAGACATGTTTATTTAGCAAACTTCTTGTTTTAACACCATTAGCGGATGTTATCCATGGGCTAATTCAAAATATCCTCTGAACATAGTATGAACGTTTTATCAAAAAGTTTATTTTTTTAACGAAACCCTTCAAGACACACATGAATTCACTGAAACTCTTCAAGACGCATTATGAAGTCATGAAAATACTTTATTTACAGCTTGTTTGATTAATATAATTTTCATTTTTAAATTTTTAGCACATTACATAAACTAGTTGTCTATGTACTATAATTCTGGCGTGTTGCACATATATTTCATTAATGAACATCAGCAATTTCTGTGTAATAATTCATTTAATTCGCCAACACAGTTTTATCAGTTGCGAGACTTGTTTAATTTGGTATTTTCATACACAGTTTAGAGGAAAAGTATAAATGTGAACAACACGAAGGCTACAAACAAATTGACCAGTTTGTAACAGTGTGTTAACTCAGAAAAGAAAAGGCCATAATAACAATATAAAACAATTTAATTTACAAGCCTATGTAATGATTAATGTAATAATTAACAAACCATGACAATAAAAAAAAAAATCGTCGATGATGATCAATCGGGGAATAATATTGAATTCCCGGAATTCTACAGAGCGTGCCAGCCGTAAATAATATCTAGCGGAGCGCAATTTCATCACTGTCCAAGTGATTAATTTTGAGTACATTAAATAAATATTTGTTACAGTATTTAGAGCCACACCAGTGCTCCAAGAATAGGATAGCCTGATGCCCGGGATTAGTCCAATCTGAATCCGGGCTAGTCTCCCTATCAAAAATGGTTGCCCGTCGGGCTAGTCAAACAAATCTCGGGACAATCAATTTTTGCAATCTAAAATTCAACCAGAAATCATCTTTAATCACGTGTTCATTGGTTGATTACATGATTTGAACCAATCGCATTACAGCTTTCATATTAACATTGAGTGATCATACGAAGTTGTCACGTTGGACATGTAGAAGAAGAAAGATCACTCGAATATTAACTGTTTGAACGGTGATTTCAATTTTATATTTTTATTTTTCAATGAACTGCTATATTTTCTATTTTTAGCAAGTCTGTATCATAAAAAGGCGTTACAATGAACGCTTATTCACAAATGCAAGCTGCTAAATAACATCAGGAACGTGCACCTGTTTTTATGTGATTTGCGGCACGATCCTAAAAATGTAAAAGAAAATGGTATTGTTTCTGTTATATGATGCAATGGATAAATAAAAGGAAAATAAAGGAAAATAGAACCTTATTGTTTGATTCTAATCACAGGTGTATTATTAATTAATTATAAATAAAACAAAGAAAAACAGCGAAGTATTCAATATCGACAAAAAATATGTACCGGCAACTATTCATTGGTACTAACAATTTCGGGGCAACTAAAAATAATGATCATGTTTGCTGGGAGCCTCAAGCTAGATAAGCAACATCCTCACTGGGCTTGACTCTTTATTTTAAAAACAAAGAAAACTGGAAATAGGAAAGCAAAATGCAACAATATGCATTAAATAATATATAAACATTAACCATACAAAACATGTAGCAGGGCATTTTGGGATAAAAAGGGAAGCGCAAAACATGCTTAAAATAAAGATTATGCTAAAAATGTAATAATGCATGAACACATGTCCTATATAAAGAAATGGTTTCTTCCACTTCAGAATGCAAATAACTGAGCTTAAGGAGGCTTTGTACTAGTCTGTCTAAACCATAATTTATCCATTTGTGTGTACAAGCATTTTGTAATAGGTTGTATAAATTGAAGGTATAAACGTAACTGTAGAAAGGAACTTTCTTGAAGATCATGTTTTATTATTATGTATGTTTATTCGTTAACCATAATGCATTAAAGGGACACACGGCAATCTTGCCTTGAGTAAAATGTGCGGCGTCCAGTTAGTTATTCTATGTAACTTGCATTTTTGCAATCATTAATATTAATTATCTAAATAGCTCAAGCAAATTATTTTTGCATTTTATTAAATGTTGATTATATTGCACCAATAATGTATTTACACCAATGGCAGAATAACGAAGAAAAACAAAAACTCAAAATTTTATCTTATTATATGCAAGCAGGTTTGAAGTAAAAATGATGCCAGATAAATAAATCGAGAGGCTAATTTTAATGTTAAATAAAAGCCTGAAGATTGCCGTGTGTCTCTTTAACACAACTTAAAAGTGCTGCAAGTACACTGAATATCTTACATGAGTACTAATTTAATGAATTTATTAAACAAGTCGCAAATATGATATGCTGCAACGGCTTGCCGAGCTAAATATTATTTTTGCCAGCTCTTTTAAATAATTCAATAATAAATTATCACGAATGTAAGATTCAATTTATCACATAATGCATAACGTCACATAATGACAACATGCCTTAATTTGATATCAATGACGTTGTTAGTGTATTCATATTTATGTCACGGCTTTCTTACGCTCCCAGAAGCCATTTTATGTGGTAAATTAATTTATTTTATTTCTGTGTGAAAAATCGGCATTACTCGGTGCAAGAAAATTCATTCATGAGACATTAAGTGCTGATGTCAATAAAGTGTTTAGGACGTCAACGTCATTGGCCAAGAACGTTCAAAGAATCAAATTATTTCAGAAAGCACGGTAAGAATCATAAACAAACTGTTTTAAAATGTAATAAATTATTAAACTGCTGGGTTTCCTTACAAGGAAATCCTTCATGAGAGGGTAGTAGTGATGCTTTTTCGCTAGCAGGCGGATGTGAGTGACTAAACATGCTTACCCTCGAGGAAATTAATATATAACACTTGACCTTGAGTAGTTCTAACCTATTTGTTAATACAATCTAAACGTGCTGTATTATAAATGTGGTTGTCAGTAAAGTGACTAACTAAAACTGTTTGTGGTTTAATCAACAAATCATCACTAATTAGTGAAAATACAAGTAAGCCTTTCCCAGAGTTCAATCTTTCAAAAATAAACAAAGAGAGAGGATTTTTTTTTAAATTTTATGACAATTAACCATTTTACAATATCTATTATAACATTTCTGTAATGCTTAAAATTAATTTTCGAAAATATAACATTTACGATATTAGCCAGAAAAACTTGCTGGATGGGTCTGTTACAAAATCATCTGTAGCACTCACTGCCTGTTGAATTTGTTTCTGTTAATGAACCTAATATAAGCAACTTGTTTTTTTCCTTTGCTGAGAATTTTGCCAAAGCACTTGAATGGTTACCAATTGCATTGCTTATTTACTGGCTATAAATTAGTTTTTTCGAACAAACACATATAACAGTTTATTAAATCATTTTAGAATTTTGTGATTCTTGGTTTCAAGAAACTCATTACTCAATGAGCGATTCAAACAGTCTTAATCTGTTTCTCACAGCAATTAATAGGCTCATTCAGTTCTGAGAACACACCGAGTTGCATCATAATAGCATGCCGTGATGTCATAATAGCATGACGTGATGTCATAATACCTGTGTGTGATGTCATAATATAAGAGTGATGTCAAGATAGAAGCAACCAAATGAAAATATGAATGAAGCATTCTGATTGGTTCAGTGATAAAAATTGGACCAATGAAACCAGTTAATTTAAAGCTCATTACCTTCTCAAGAACACACGGAGGTTTTACTGGACATTGAGTAATGAGGTTCTTGAAACAGAGAAACACAAAATTCTAATAATAAAATAATTATAAATAGACAGTTATATGTGAAACAAGGTCACAAGAGCTCAGACAAATGAAACATGTTTTATATAACAAAACTGCAAAGACCAGCAATGAAAGATGCGTTTATGGAGAATGTATGATTTTTATGTTTAACAAAATATTATCAAATAAAAGCTTTCATGGTTGAAACACTTGTACAAAACCTACTCAAACTTTCTTTAAATCATAAGACAGCAAAATGCATACAATACATTTATGTTACCTCAGTAACATAGAAAACAAATTACCTAAATCTTTCTGGCCTCCGATCACTTCACCTCCATTTGCCTCGTGTAGGGGACCCAAGGTTGACAGCGGAATTTCTGCCTGGGAGTTCACCCATAAATCCTGCATATGATTCTTCGCTGGAGAACTCTGCATTACAGGATTCAGATATATATATAAACATATGATTCTTCGCTGGGAACTCTGCATTACAGGATTCATATATATATATAAACATACGATTCTTCGCTGGAGAACTCTGCATTACAGGATTCATATATATATATAAACATATGATTCTTTGCTGGAGAACTCTGCATTACAGGATTCAGATATATATATAAACATATGATTCTTTGCTGGAGAACTCTGCAGTACAAGATTCAGATATATATATAAACATATGATTCTTCGCTGGAGAACTCTGCATTACAGGATTCAGATATATATATAAACATATGATTCTTCGCTGGAGAACTCTGCATTACAAGATTCAGATATATATATATAAACATATGATTCTTTGCTGGAGAACTCTGCATTACAGGATTCAGATATATATATATAAACATATGATTCTTCGCTGGAGAACTCTGCATTACAAGATTCAGATATATATATAAACATATGATTCTTCGCTGGAGAACTCTGCATTACAGGATTCAGATATATATATATAAACATATGATTCTTCGCTGGAGAACTCTGCATTACAAGATTCAGATATATATATAAACATATGATTCTTTGCTGGAGAACTCTGCATTACAGGATTCAGATATATATATATAAACATATGATTCTTCGCTGGAGAACTCTGCATTACAGGATTCAGATATATATATATAAACATATGATTCTTCGCTGGAGAACTCTGCATTACAAGATTCAGATATATATATCTATAAATGTGTTATTAAAATCTTATGTTTTTGCTAAAGAGCCCTTCAACAAATTAATGTTAAATTTTGACAAAACAGATTCCTATTACAAATCCCAGGTAGTCCCTTTCATGCAATTCATTACGTGGTCCCGCCTTAATTCCGTTAAGCGATGTGAAAGCTTATATCAGCAGGAATGTAAAACGGATGTTTTGACTATAAAACACGTTTAGAAACATTGTTTACTGGAAAAATACGATAACCTGTTTAAAATTACCTATTAAATGTTTTAAATTTACAATATGCAAGCTTTTTAAGCCGATATTAAGCTTTTATTTCATACCCCAGCAAACCCTGTTTTCCCTTCTTGGAGAAGGGGTTGGCTGGTGTATGAAAGTTAAAACTCGGACCACGTAATGTCAAGTTAAAAAGTACAGCTACGGGTAGTTATTATTTAACATGATTGTTTTACTATTATGATAACCGGTAATAACAATGTGAGCTAAACCTAGTTGCAACATTTCTGTTTTCACAGCAGTCCCCCATGCATTATGAAACAAACTTCGCTTGGACATTGAAGGAAGGTGATGTCACGGGAAACTTTGTTCACTCAATATTTGTCTTAACAGCAGCCCATTTTTTTTTAACACAAATTGCATTTTCAACACATCCAAGTTTTCAAGACAATAATATTTCATAAACAATACTTAAATCAGACTTGGGCCAACTTTAGTGTATTGCAGGTAATATTGTATAAAACATACACATTACAAATTATGCTGACTTTATTCCTATTTAGACTGAGACACATCATCGCCCTCAGACTCTTTAACAAGAAGGTAGAAAATGAAAGGAAATACAACACCTAATTCCCAGTGTACTAGACATGACAGAGTACTTCCCTATTGTGTTGACTTTTCTAATTACATCTGTTCATTTAAAACTTTACCAATGAAAAGTTATAATTATAACATGAAGAAACACCTGTACAAGCAAAAAACAAAACAAATCTTAACATAAACAGGTATTTTTAGAGGTAAAATTCCCCTTTGGTATTACTGCTCTCAGGTAACTTGTAGTCTACACTGACAGAAACTAGATTATCAGATTCCTGTCATTTAGAACAAGATATATCGGTTTGACCTTTTCATAGATAATCTACCAGTATTTTTGATAATTATTCTTTTTATTCCAACAGCACATCACAAAGCTTGAAAGCAGGTACATAAGGATTCATAGCGGTTTAGGAGTCCGTAATCCGAGCCTTCTCTGACCTTACCACCCTTTTTATGACGTTGATATTTAATTTGGCTGTGTAAAATGCCACCAAAAAAAAGAAATAAATAAATAAATATATAAGGCTTTTAGGGTCAGAGAATGCTCCGATTAAGGGGTCCGATGACAATTTTTTTTATTCCTAATAAATGAGCCTTAAATTTACAAGGAAATTCATAATACGCAGTAATATATATGCTATCCTAGGTTTCCGTACGCACCAGTGTTAATTTTAGCATTTTACGCAAAAAAACATTTAAAATATGTGGAGAATTGAAAGTTAGACCTGAAATACCTGGTGCTTATGTAATTTTTTCATTAATATGCAATTTTTATCATGTAATGGAACATTTTTAAAATTTTAGATTCTTCTAGCAAAAGCCTAATGTACCCCTTCAAAGTAACATAATTTTCACACAGTTAATGTTCTGTCCGTTTGTTTGAATGGTGTTTGTTTGCATCTTTTTCAGCTCATGTTAGGCCATACATGATGGTCCATTTTTTTTGTGGAAGAGGCAGACCACCCCATTTTCCTGGTTAAATTTAACTGCCATAAGAATCGACATTTTCTCACTTGACAAGTCAAGCTCCCATTGGGGTTCGAACCCACAGCAGTGAGAGGTGAGGAAGTTTTAGACTCACAGTGTTTGCTATCCCGGTCACAGATATTTAGAAAGCAAGACAGTAGTCAAACTACTGTGTGTCCCTTGCATTTAGTGCATCGTAACTTTTTCATATTTCTCTATAAAACTAGAAAATGTGTCCACAGGTCTACAGATGCCCCACATAGTGCTGTCAGTCACATACAAACAAATTCAATAGTGTGTAAGAATGTCAAGGTCATTCTCAATGACCTCCTTTTAGTAGGAGCATGCTCACTATAACTTATATGACAGTTTGAAATGTTTATGGCTGTTATTGTGGCAAGAATATACTTAACAGAGTATAGGTCATTCAAACTGACCTACTTATGGTTTAAACATGCTGCTCATAGTCATGTAGATGTGTAGGCTCAGTTTGAAAGCTATTATTGTTGTGCGACTAATTGAGAAAATGAAAAGGTAGGTGAAGGTCATTCATATTGACCTACTGATAGTAAAACCTGTCATGTGTATGATGTGTGAAAGAGTTAATGTAAAATGTTTTTCGTACAGACGTAGACATATGGACATACGGACTGACAAGGGTAATGACACTATAATGCCCTCTCCATTGTCGCGGTGGGGCATAAAAAGGAGACAGCCATAAATACTGTCTGATCAACCTCATTTTATGCTAATGATGCAATGTAATACCTGAGAAATTGTATCGAAATGTATCCTATGGTTTTGACAACTGTGTCCTAAAAATACAAGATTAAACCTTCTAAATTGTGACAGTGCATAACACATCAGTAGAAACTTGCTTTTCTAAAACATACCTTTGTTTTTGCTTTACGTTTCCTCAGACAAATAATACAGACTATGATGAATATGAGGATACCAAGGCCACACAGGGGGACACCAATATACACGATGTTGTCCGATAACCCACCTGGAAAAGAAACAATTAAAAACATACACTTGTGATTCTCATGATCACTACAATCCTAATTTGATTTCCTATTAACTGGGCATCGTATGCAAGAGTGTACCATGGATGCCCACTTGGACAGGTGTGTAACAATATCAAGACCACAATAACAAACATCTGAACAATTCACACAGGTGTGTTTTTCCTTGGTTCTTTGGATTCATCCAATATCAAAACTACAATAACACTTGGACAGATGTCTTTTCCACTGGTTCTTTGGTTTCATCCAATATTATAACCAGAGTAATATACATCTGCACAATTCAGACAGGTGTGTTTTCACCCGGTTCTTTGGATTCATCCAATATCAAGATCACAGTTACGGACATCTGTACAGGCGTGTTTTCCCCTGGTTCTTTGGTTTCATCCATATCAAGATCACAGTAACTGTTACGGACATCTGTACAGGCGTGTTTTCCCCTGGTTCTTTGGTTTCATCCATATCAAGATCACAGTAACTGTTACGGACATCTGCACAGGCGTGTTTTCCCCTGGTTCTTGGTTTCATCTGATATTAAGATCACAGAACCACTTGGACAGTTGTTTTCCCATGGTTTTCTAGTTTCATCCAATATCAAAACCACAGTACCACTCATCTGCACAATGCAGAGTTATTACTGTCTTTTTAATATAGTGTCTACATAGTTGAACCTACTTATCCTGTCTGGTAAGCAATGTTAGACAAGCACATGTCGACTAGATGGGTGCTCTCTGGAGGCTGTTGCCTTCCACTGCTTTGTTCCAGAATGCATGACACATGACTAGTGTCATTAAGTGTACATATGCAGATGAAGTGGTTATAAGAAATGTTTAAGATAAAAACATGGCTTTTTAACTACAACCATGACCTTGACCTTTACAGTGTTGTATAATGTGTTTGTATCCTATATATATATATACATACATTTAAGGAAAAAAGAAACACAACTTTTTTAGGGTCAGTCTATATGAAATGTTATTTGTTCAAATAATCTTTTGTTAATTTACCAGTGATTGAAAATCGTTACCGATACCTCCACCATACTTCATCTTGAACATTATTCTTAAATAAAGCATGAAATATGCACGGGTCATGGCATGTGTTCCGTCATGCCATGCCACTTTCTGTCTTAATTTTGTCGCATGACATCATTTATTAAGAATGCAGCGTTTTTGCCTAAGTTGGTAAGGTTTTCTTCATGCCACGTTTATGTAAAGAAGAGCGTGAAGACGCCATCAGATACCTGTTGAATGGAATTTCGCAGCGTAAGGTGTCTGGCCATCTTGGCATGCATAAATGCACTATAAAAATACTATTTCAACGTCTGAGAGAAAACTGTATTGACCAACAACCGTCCTAAACAAGAACATCAAGGTGTTACGTCACGTCAAGATGACGCATATTTTCATCTCAAGCACCTATGTCAGCGCTTCTGCACCCCAGCAAAAACTGCCGTGAAACCACTGTGAACATAACTGAATACGTTGTTAGTATATGCTGCCTGCATTACATGACGTAATGCTTGGTTTCGCTTGTGAACGTTTATCTGACGCTCAAATTCACACAAAACTTTTAGTTGAATGCACGTCAAGGTATTTGATGCAAGCCAAGATATTTGATTATTAATATTTCTTTTTTCCGTTAGTATAGTTTTATGTAGAAATTAAAAAAGTTTCAGGAAATGTTTTGATGACCAAAAACTTGACCTACTTTTGGCAGGTTTACATACTGCTGTCATGCAGATATGAGTGTGTATGAAGTCGAAAAGCTAACATGCAGAACCCCAAGGTTGTACCTTTAAACAGAAAAATATGAAAAAAGATGCGACCTTGCAGCTCCAATAACTCATATTACAAACATCTTCATTCTGCACCTAGGAACAGTTGTGTTACACCAATAACAATAGATTAGGTCCTGGACCGACTCCAAGACTAACGGAACACTTCTGTTCATTTATGCCAGCCAGGTGTTCATTTGTACTACAAACATTTTGATCAACGCTAATTACAAATGCTAATGTCCATTGATTACACACTTACCTCCCAACAGAGAAGTCTCTCCTGTATCCGAGGGACCTACGGGTTTGATACTGGGTGGTGTAAATGGTACCGCTGGCGTCGTCTTTAACGTGGTGTCAGAATCTATAGCAACAGCAGACGACACATAGGATGTTTCCCTTGGAGTCATCGGACTAAACAGTTCTCTTGAGGTGGCTTCATATTTCAGCGATGCAGACGCAGATATTTTTAATCTTGCAGATGAATCGCTTGGAACTTGAGGTGCAGCTGTTGCCATGGAAGTTGAACTCAGAGTGCCCGACGATGATTGTGAACTGAACTGAGTTGCGGAGTCCGTTTCTGAAACACTCGGTTCATAAGCTGATGAGTCTGAGATTCTTAAAACTGATTTGTTATCAAAGTTAAGTGATGACGATATACTACTCTGAAACTGATCACTACGAGATGAGACGACATCTTGTTGTTCGGTAGATTGCCCGGCATCTGTCTTTGTCGTGTGAATAATCGAGTCCTTGACAACAGAAGGGTCCATAGATATGCTTTTACTGAACACATTACTAGATGAGGTATACTGATTGTCAGAGACATGGATAGAGACATTTACAGAAGAATCTGTCACTGAATCTTTGTTTGATTGAGATATTTCATTCTTTTGAGATTCACTTGAGGTGTACTGTGTTGTTGCTAAGGGGACAGTGTTGCTAGGCAACAGCTGTGTGGCATGCTGCATAGGAAATTGACTAGGGTCTGAAGTTTTATCCCCATAGCTGCTCAACAGCTTTGGCTGGTCAGAATGACCCAAGTTCGTGAGGAACGGAGTTGCCACATGATCAGACGCGGTGGGATTTATAACAAGTATGTCTTGGTTGGTTGGAGCAGACGTGGATCCACCCGAACCAATGGAATCACTGGCAGGTGACTGCACAGAAGGCACTGATGTTGATGATGCATCTTCTGATTGCTTACTGCTTAGCTGCTTGTCAGCCATTTTGATTATGTATTTTTGCTGTTTTTAACAAACTGAAAAAAACTTATTTTAAACATAAAAGTATGTTAACACCATTGTTGTAATTTGCCCCTTATTCTGCGGTCTAAATCCAAAAAATACTTTGCACCTAGTAATTATAACTTCCCACAACGAGTAACCAAAACAAAAGAAAGTGCTGACGATTTGTAATCCAGTTTGATGGAAGAATCACTGATATATAATCCTTGTGATACACAATGTCATCAAATTTATGTATAAACAAGTGCAAATTTCAGTAAGTCTATATACTTGACTATTTAAAGCAGTTTAACTTGACTACATAAGAATCAACAATCATGTATAAAGCTATTCAGACAATTTTTATGTTATTTTTAATACCTGAACCGTTGATTTTTTTTCCATGGAACTTTTAAATTATCTTGTTTGACACATATGAGCTATATAAACACTTTTTTTTCTCTCTTGTAAAAAAACTCATACAGTTAATGTACATTCATTTCTACAATAGTAATGTGGAATTTTAAGAGACATACATCTACACCGAATAAAACATCCACAATTTGAATCGCTGGTTGACAGTTTCAATCACTTATCACAGCTTGAATCATTTTTTGGGGGCATGTTTGCTACATAGCACTTATCATTTTATCTCAATTTTACATCTGATGCAAGTTGAAAGTGCTTGAAATGCCAACGTTAACACAAGGCAGCTGCAAACTCATATAAAAGAAAGAAATATTTCCACAGTCCAACACTCATGTATGATTTGATATTAATTATCCTCTCCACAACTTTCATAAATGATCCGGGTAACAGGCTTTAAGTACTACAGCATGTATTGTGCTCTTTTATCCAATTTTTATTTCCCACCAAATTCCATGGATGTTCGGAACACTGCTATAAATCTCCAATAGTGCACAAATAATCTCAATTTTTTAAACTGTGAATCAGCTGTACCATCTGCACAGGTCACGAAGCACGTGACAGATTTCAAAATAATCTCAAGCACGTGACTGATTTCAGAATAGTTTCACTTTTTTTACAACTGTGTGAATGCCGTTACACCTGCACAGGCTAAAGTATGAAGCACGTGATTATTATATAATTAATTAATCTCTCTAGACTGCGATTGCTGTTACCTCTGCACGGGTTAAAGTATGAAGCACGTGATTATTTCATAATCTCAACTTCACTTGACTTTGAATGCTATAATATCTGCACAGAGAACAATATTAATTTTTATGATATTTCAACTTCTCTAAACTGTGAATCAGTCGTTCTATCTTTGTGAGTTACACCCAGAAGCATTAGATTCAGAATCGTAAACAATCTTAATATTTTATCATGTTTATTGTGAAACTCTCACTACTGCAAAATGAACACTTAAAAATTATGAGAAAATCGTGAGAATCTCTCTTTTGTAGGCCCCTCCACTCATCTATACACATTACAATATGATGAATGATTACAATCCAATAGTTGCTTTCAATATTCAGAATGTCGAAAATCTGCTCTCCGTTATTATTGTTGTAACCACCAACAACATAGGATCTATTATAAATCTTAAGTTTTTCTACTCTTTCCTTTTGTTAATATCTGCTATTACCGGTATTATTCTTCAAACCATAATGGCACCTTTCAACACAGTAGCATTTTTAAAAGCTTTCCGTTTTCATAAACAGTAGTGACAGCTGTAGATTATATTGCCTGGAATTATCTCTGCTTCTGTCTAACATCCTAAACATATCATATTACAACATGTTGGAGCACACACATTCCGCCCTCAGAGAGATATATATAGATAAACTAAATGCTGGTAAGTTACAGCCTGTTCTGCCTGCTCCTGAATGTTGACATTGTCAGAAAAACTTAACAGCTGTTTTCCAGTTCATCTCTGTCTTTAATATTTGACATTCCAATGTGTTAAGAGTTAGGAGAATATTTGAGTTGTTGACACTTTCAAAACACATATCAAATCTTCTTTAATTATACCACTGACATTGAAGTTTCATTTCCGATTACATCAGAATCGTTTTAAATCAAGAACGTGGGCGACTCGATTTTCAGCCGCTGCTTAAAACTGATTAACAGATATTTTCACTTCCTTTTCCACTATTTCTGTTCTATTCCAATAAAGTTCCTGAATGCATTAGTGTCGTCTGCTAGCCATGTATGATATTTTCCATGTCTAATCCATCTAGCCCGTTTTCATTTTTCCAGCCCACTTTCAATGCCCCATTTCATTCTGCAAATAGACAAAAACAAGCACCAATTAATTCTAAGTGTTTATAAATAATATGTAGATATTTATTTATTAGTGAGGTTTACAGTAAAGTGTTGTGTATAAAATATTGGATAGACAGGATTCATCAAGCCTGAGTCACTATGGATATACACACTTATTGTATACTTTCATATTGTCCCCGTTTAGTTTACACTGAACTAAGTGTGCAATATTCTACGATATTGCACACAGTGATATTGCACCGGAACTTTTTCACTGTTTTTAACGTTATCGAATGGTAAACAAACTTTAGAAAATCTCTTGATGTTTTTAATGATGTCATCCGACGTCGACGTCGTTTTCGCGCAAAATAATCATCCACACAAAATGAAACTGAATGACAAGATAGAAATTCCATCAAAAGCTATAAAAATAACACAAATACAATGAAAAGTAATAGTCATACAATTAACATTGATCGAAAACAATATGAAAGTATACAATAAAAAGGTTATTGAATTTTGTATGGCTAAATATTACTTGGAACTCGTTGTTTTGGCGCAGGACGACTCGCAAGCTCGTCGTCCTTTGCCAAAACAACTCGTTCCAAGTAATATTTAGCCATACAAATTCAATAACCTATAAAGTGCCGCAAACTCTCAGACTCGAGCCCAGCATTTCTCCTTTCTGGACATAGTAATATATAAATATTGCATTCGTGAGAGGGCGAACGTAAGAATGCTCACCCTGAGGATATGATTATCCCCCGAAGGGTGAACAATATCGGATGGGTGAACATTCTTACTATCACCCACTCATGAATGTGATATTTTTTATTATAATAAGATGCCCTCGGGCCAAAATAACTTAAGGTTCATTTTCAGTAGATCTATGCATGTACATGTAGAGTTCACTTTGCCCGATATTTCATTTTTTCAAAAAGTTGTTAGTATGATTTGTTTGATTGTTTGTATAGCGGTTTACGTCATTTGCAACACATGTAAGGTTATATATGACGGTCAATTTTTTTGTGGTGGGGGCAGAACACCCATTTTTCCTGGGTAGAACCAGTAGTGTATACCTCCCGTCATCCGTAAGAATCGTCACTGATGGCGGGAGGTGTACAGTAATGGTTCTACCCAGGAAAAATGCGTGGTCTGCCTCCACCACAATAATTTCAACCGTCATAATTATATAAACTTACCTGTTGCAAACAAATTATACTAAAAACTTTTTGAAAAAATAAAATATCCGGCAAAGTGAACTCTAGATGTACGTAGATCTACTAGTATGAAAGTTCATTGGATTGGAAATAATTCTGAAAATGAGTGGTAGTTCATTGAAACTGATGAAGTACTTTTGACGTTATGACGAGTTAAATATAGCAATTTCTCCATACTGAACCGATGACATTGCCCAAACATTACGCACACCAATGCGATAATTTTTTTACTATCACCCTGTGACTTACTATCATCCTGAAATATCATCCTTGCATCAGATATTAAGAAATAACACTTAGTTGTCTATGGGAATTTTGCATCGGTATTTTATGGGAGATATAATAAAGTATAATGTCACTGAGAATCTCGTCGGACATTCCACAGACATTCTGCACATCATCAAGCCTCAAATTTCATAAAATAGTGTCTTTAACCATAGTCTTTGAGCCTCACCATGAAGACATTCTGCACATCATCAAGCCTCAAATTTTGTAAAACAGGGTGTTTTACCAGTATTAGACTCCAAGCCTCACCATGCAGATATCCTGCATATCAGCAAGCCTAAACATTTGTAAAAGTATCACCGTGCATACTATCAGACTAATAATCAGGGCCCTGTTTTATTAAACTCTTAAATTTTAAAATCATTCACTTTTTTCACTTAAAACAGTCTATTAAATTGTTTTAGAACTGTTTTATTTTTAGAATTTTGTGATTCTTGGTTTCAAGAAACTCATTACTCAATGAGTGATACAAACAGTCTTAATCTGTTTCTCACATCAATTAAAATTCTCATTCAGTTCTGAGAACACACTGAGTTGCATCATAAGTGGATGACGTGATGTCATAATAGCATGATGTGATGTCATAATCTCAGGGTGTGATGTCATAATACCAGAAAGTGATGTCATGACAGAAGCAACCAAATGAAAATATGTATGAAGCATTCTGATTGGTTCAGTGATAAAAATTGGACCAATGAAACCAATTAATATAAAGCTCATTGCATTTTTGAACACACTGAGGTTTTAATGGACATTGAGTAATGAGGTTCTTGAAACCCAGAAACACAAAATTCTAATAATAAAATAATTCTAAAATGATTTAATAGACTGTTTTAAGCATTTAATGTAGACAATTATGTTTGCACGTTATGAGTGCAGAAATATCACATGTATAAGAAAATGAAATAAATCACGTTTATTTAAAAAGTGTAATTTATAGTGAAGCATTTAAGAAATTAATTTACTATCAAAATGGTCGTAAGTTTTTCATTGAATGGGGCCAGGTCTGAATGCCGGCCTGCCGGTATGGGACCTAATTAATCTGAGAGCTCCGAGCGCCTGTGCTGCACATTGCCTTCATACACACACCTATAAATCAGAACACGTGCAGATGTATCACGTGCCTAGGCGTGGATGCACAACTTCCCAAGACAAGAATGCACAAAGAAATTTCATAATATTCATAATTACGAGCGGCACTATCAACATTTAAACATGTGGGCTGATTCTACAAATTGAATATGTCAAGGAAATGACAGACTACAACAGTGTTCCAGTGCCAGTGGTGTTTGCTGCTAGACAGCTTAAAGGGAAACTGACTTCCTTTGAAGTCGGAGGGATGCTACTGATCTGATGCAGTTATTCCACACATGCTTTATGCAGCTGCAAATTGTTCATTAAACCGGAATCATGCAGGCTAATAATTTATGTGTTTTTCTAATCTGCGAATGTGTGCACATTTTATAAAAAAATAATTTAGGTTATTGTCGGCGCGCTTTGAGCGCGTTGCCTATATTTGTTATTGGTTTTTGATGCTGCATATGGAGGAGCATGTGACATATGGACACTGCATACGTGATTAAAAATGTTGTGGGTAAAAGACTGGCCATAAGATCGTGTTGTTGTATTGTAATTGCTGTATTGAAATTGGCGCTATGTCATTTTATATATATATATATAATTATTGAAACACGCCACCAGACACCACGGCACATCCTTTATGAAAGATGAATTTTAAGGATGAATTAAAAGCTGTTCGATCATTTCCCAGCGTTGAGCCTCCCGTCGACATCAGAGTGCACATGTACCGGCGACCTCCAACGACAACAACCCAAGCATTTAGGCGTGATACGCACTGGCAAGGGCTGTTGTTGGTGTTATACCACACTGCACACTATTAGCGATTGATCAGTTATATTTCCTTTTGTTATTTATCAACTTAAATCCAAATTTTTCCACTGAACAGTGGCATGTTCAACATAAACAGATACCATGTGATGTTTTTACTTAATTCAAACTACCTCAACATTCTAAAAATCTTCATAACATTCTAGAAATATATATCATCAGCAATTAATGCAAACACTTACATATGTTTTGATATCTTAAGTAGGTGCCTTTGTTCTTAAGTTACTATTGCTTACTGTTGCCCTATAACTTTGTATACTTTTTAAAATATTTCTACATTTTTGTTGTTATATAATAAAAATTTGCAAAGAAATACACGTTTCTTTCCTCCTTTTGAAAACATTCTAAGCCGCAATGATGCTTTGCATCAGTTTCTTCTTGTATTAACATTTGAGTTTGGCTGTGAAGGTTTTAACATAGGTTTATTTAGCTGTTTGACAGCTGAAAAGTTGCACAAACTACAAATCAGTAGTGTTATTTGTCACTGGTCCTTTGGCAACATCAAGCCCAATATTTGTGGCTTTAAAGACACATTTCCCAACGTTACTTGGTCATTGAAAAAGCACGGGAAGCTTAAATATTTACAGCCAGCACGCTTCATGGCTGATCAACTCAGGTATATAAATTGAGGCCAGCTCTTAGTTTTTTATTTGTATACCATTGCTATATTGAGGGTAAGAATAGCTTAACAACACTTTGTAATTTACTTTAATGAAGAAATATATGTTCATAATTTAGCTTTTGAATATAAAACTTATCTGGTATTTCTTAATTGTTTTTAGACCAAAAATCAGAGCACAACTCAATAAATATACAACATTCTTTAATGTGTTATTATGTGTACTGGTCACAAATGCTTTATTGGGTGGGCCTCATAATCTGAAGAAAAATTAAATATCACACTTTGCTCATGAAATTGTATGGCTAACAGTGATTTACAGTTACCTATAGAAATTCTCTCTTCCCCCCCCCCCCCCATATACAATAGGCTCGAAATGTGTCTTTAAAGTAGAATACTGCTTAACCCTTAACCCGCTAAGCACGACTATAATAGCCTTTGCGTCTACTTTAAACCCAGATCAGGGTTTACAATGTCTGACTGCTGATCAGTCATTTCCCCCTCCAAACCCCCTTTGTCACATAAATGGAATAGTCTTAATTCAAAGAAAGAGCAGTCCATTATATACATGTAGGGGGTTAAGGGTTAAAGTAGAATACAGCTTAAGCTGATGCTACATGTTCCAACTTATATTATACCCCACCCAGTAGATTTATACGGTCAACAGGCCGACCAGCCCTATAGCGTCATGCTTTATATGCTAAAAGTCAAGCAAAGGAGCTACTAGTACCATTTTCATGAAGTCTTGGGTGTGTGATGACCCGGCAGCGGAAAGAATGTCGCGGTATATAAGCCAGAACAAGAAAAACGCAGCATCTGACTAAAATGCTCAAACAACTTGAAAAACGTCTGAAATGAGATGAGATGCACACCCAAAGTGGTCATGACTCCACATCAGTCAAATACACAATAAATGTCATGGAATAGTTCTGCAACACTTTCACTACTTCCAGAAAGTGATTAAAAATAGTTCTTCTTTCAAGCTTGTTTGAACTTGTTTGAACCTGTTTGAAATTACTGTCATTACGAAATGTTGTTCTTTATTAACTTTTAAGGTATCTGAGAGTTAGTATGTTTTATGAATTGAATTGAATTGGATTTTATAGTCGCACCAATAGCTAAGGTCATATGGCGACTTTCCAGCTTCTACTGGTGGAGGGTATGTTTTATGAAGAGGTTTATATGGAATATAGATTAAAAACGTGTTTTTGATGTTATTGTCTGTTTGTATGGTGTTTTACGTCATTTTCAACACATGTAAGGTTATATATGATGGTCAAATTTTTTTTGTGGTGGAGGCAGACCATCCACTTTTTCTGGGTAGAACCAGTACTGTACACCTCCCGCCATCCGTAAGAATTGCCACTTCTTCACTTACAAGTCAAGCTCCCAGTGGGATTCAAACCCGCAGCGGTGAAAGGCGAATGTTTATAACGCGACGTTGTTAACCATTTGGCCACGGAGACTAAAGCCAGAGTTTTTATTTTAACCCATTACGGAGATGATACACACCTGGTGTAGTGTGTTAATGTTTCATGGCAAGTTATAGGCGTTTTGTACAGGAGTGTATTTTGTTTGTTTGTTTCGGGTTTAACTTCATTTCTTAGCACATTTTAGGATATGTATGATGGTCGATTTTTAGTGGTGGAGGCAGACCATCCACTTATTCCTGGGTAGAACCAGTACCGTATACTTCCCGCCATCCGCACCCGCAGTGGTGAGACAGGGCTCGACGTTAAGGACTGTCCGCCTGCCCGGGGCAGGTAAAACTTGCCTCCGGGCAGGTTAAATCTCAAAGGCTCAATCCCGACGGGCAACTTCAAAACTGAGGTACAAGGAGTCAACTCTTGAAGACTCAAACAGTATAAAAACTTCGGGTCTAAATAATTGCCCAACCAGCGAACTGGCATGGGCAAGTAAATTTCAGTCAACTTGCCCCATGGGCAAGCTGTCCGAAAAGTTAACGTCGAGCCCTGTGAGAGGTTAGAAGGTTTCGAACACAGCGTATTTACGCTCTTCACAATGGAGACTTGAAGGAGTGTAAACAAGAGGTACAATAATTCACTTTAGGTGGTTTTGAAATATTTTTGCCTTTTCCTTTGGCAAATGCCACAAGGGCTTTTATAAGGATAAATACTGCAAATACATGATAACATTTTAACTTTTTATATTTCCCACCACAAGTACATAACATTTTAACTTTTTTATATTTCCCAGCTGAAACTTTGGTCTCAATCCTTTCAAAAATCCTCCTGTTTAATGGTCTGATTTAATGCAAAATGAGAAATAATTTTCATTTTATGTTTTTTTTATGGATCACGATTGACATTACATTATATATATTACAATAATAATGTTAAAAATGTTGGAGGGACACAACGCAATCTTAAATTCTTTAAGTCACAACATCCCATTAGCTTTTCCACATAACTGGCATGTTAAATGCAATCATCATTATTAATTATTAAAATAGTTCTAAGGAAATGGCTTTTATATATTACTAACTATTAATTTTATTGGAGCAATAATATATTTGACCATAATTATGGCAGAATAATGAAGAAACATTGAAGACTGATTTTGTTTTAAATATACATGTATATATTTACAAGCAGGTTTAAGGTCAAACTGAAAATGGTCTAATAAATCAAGATGCCAATTTTAATGGTAGAAAAAAACTTCAAGATTGCCAGTTGTCCTTTAAAGATAATAACAACCTACAAATTTAACAGATCTCATTTTTATAAGAAGTAAGTTTCTGACTATTCACAATGTATATTAATAAACACTGAAAAGGGGATCCCTTGGAAGCAACAAACACAAACATGAGAGAAAAGTAGCAGACTCATTTATATTGAGTCTGTTCATGAGAGGTAATATTATAGCTTGCAAAACCTCTCATGCCCGCTAGCACCGGCTTAAGGGATATTCTACTTTAAAGTCATAACAAGAGGCCCAACAGGGCCTGTAGACGCTCTACTTGTATGATGTGATTCAAAAACATAAACATGCTAGAGGCCAACCCAAGAAACAAGTTTCCTATATTATAACTCTATGTAAACTTTGGGTTATCATGGTGGCCATTTTGAATATTTGACGACAACGAAAAACACAAACTTGATAGAGGCCAACAACAGGAACATGCATATGATATTTAATTAGAATGGAATAAGTGGTAATATGTCGTTTGATAAATGTCCTTAATTTGACCTAAGTTTAGCCATGATGGTCATCATGGATGACTGGAGGCCCAAATCTGAGGGGGACTAACCCAAAGATCATTGTGATTAAGTTTCATCAAAATCCTTCAAGCTGTTTCAGAGAAGTCATTTTTAACGTTTTCCTATATAACTCTATGTAAACTTTGGGTCGCTGTGGCGGCCATTTTGATTATTCGACGATAACGAAAAACATAAACTTGATAGAGGCTAACCCAAGGAACATGTTTATGATATTTCACAAGAATGCAATAAGTGGTTTCAGGGGAGATGTTGTTTGAAATTTCCTTAAATTTGACCTAATTTTAGACATGGCGACCATCTTGGATGACTGGCGGCCGCGAAAATCTGAGAGGGACTATCCCAATTATCATGGTGATTAAGTTTCATCAAAATCCTTCAAGAGGTTTCAGAGAAGATGTCATTTTTAACCTTTTCCTATATAACCCTATGTAAACTTTTGGTCGCCGTGGTGGCCATTTCGATTATTAGACGAAAACGAAAAGCACAAACTTGATAGAGGCCAACCCAAGGAACACGTATATGATATTTCACAAGAATGGAATAAGTGGTTTTGGAGGAGATGTCGTTTGAAATTTCCTTAAATTTAATCTAGTTTTAGCCATGGCGGCCATCTTGGATGATTGGCAGCCGCAAAAAAAAAAAATTGAGAGGGACTATCCCAAAGATCATTGTGATTTAAATTTCATCAAAATCCTTCAAGCGGTTTCAGAGAAGATGGCGGCCGTGAAAAAACACAAATCTGAGAGGGACTATCCCAAATATCTTTGTTCTTAAGTTTCATCAAAATCTTTCAGGCAGTTTCAGAGAAGATGTAATTTTTAACCTTTTCCTATATAACTCTGTGTAAACTTTGGGTCGCCGTGGCGGCCATTTTGATTATTTGACGATAAAGAAAAACACAAACTTGATAGAGAGGCTAACCCAAGGAACATGTATATGATATTTCACAAAAGATGGAATAAGTGGTTTCGGAGGAGATGTCGTTTGAAATTTCCTTAAATTTGACCTAGTTTTAGCCATGGGGGCCATCTTGGATGACTGGCGGCCGTGAAAAACAAAAATCTGAGAAGGACTATCCCAAATATCATTGTGATTTAGTTTCATCAAAATCCTTCAAGCGGTTTCAGAGAAGATGTCATTTTTAAACTTTTCCTATATAACTCTATGTAAATTTTGGGTCGCCGTGGCGGCCATTTTGATTATTCGACGATAACGAAAAACACAACCTCAATAGAGGCCAACCCAAGGAACACGTATATGATATTTCAGTAGAATGGAAGCAGTGGTTTCGGAGGAGATGTCGTTTGAAATTTACTTAAATTTGACTTAGTTTTAGCCATGGCGGCCATCTTGGATGACTGGCGGCCGTGAAAAACGTAAATCTGAGAGGGACTATCCCAAATATCATTGTGATTAAGTTTCATCAAAATCTTTCAGGCGGTTTCAGAGAAGTAGTAATTTTTAACCTTTTCCTATATAACTCTATGTAAACTTTGGGTCGCCGTGGCGGCCATTTTTATTATTTGACGATAACGAAAAACACAAACTTGATAGAGGCCAACCCAAGGAACATGTATATGATATTTCAGTAGAATGGAATAAGTGGTTTCGGAGGAGATGTCGTTTGAAATTTCCTTAAATTTGACCTAGTTTTAGCCATGGCGGCCATCTTGGATGACTGGCGGCCGTAAAAAACATAAATCTGAGAGGGACTATCCCAAATATCATTGTGATTAAGTTTCATCGAAATCCTTCAAGCGGTTTCAGAGAAAATTGGGCTTGATGATCCCAAAGCACCAGTAAGTAATAACACTACAGATTTGTAGTCGGCCACCACACAGTCATTGTAAGTAAGGTAAAACTAATTCATTTGTACTTCGTCTTTAAAAGCAATTTCGTTACCTATAGTCTTTTCTTTATTTTTTGAACAAAGCACTACAAATATTCCGTTTATCTAAAATGTCCTTTTAAATCTACATGATCTGATTAAGACTATTGACCCTTTGATAGAAGTGCTACCCAAGTTCATATAAACACTGAGGGATTCCGTACTGAGTGAACATTAAAATACACCATCAACAAACAGTTGGTGTTGCAAAAAGGAAATCTTCAAGGACTTTATATAAGTAAGAGTTGAAAGTGTTTGAAACATCTCTAAGTGTAGATACACACTTGAGGGATAAAGTATTCACTGTTTTTTCTTTCTTTAGAAGGTTTACCGAGTGCTGATGCCCTCAATGAGTGTTTTATGCTTATAAAACATAAGCTCTATTTATCAGGTTTTATCATTTTCGTGCAGATAATTAAAGGCGGAGATACCACTACCAGTATAGATTTATTTATCATACCAGTACCACCGTGCCAGAGCAGTAAATTGCCAAGAAAATAGGCAGCGCTAAGTTAAAGTAGTTTTGTCCTCCATAGCATATATACTCAACTTTTATAATCGGTCACCCAGGTTTTTTGAAAATACCGGTAACACAAATAAACTGGAAATCACCGAAACACATACCAATATTTTATTACGTTTATCAACAAGGTTTTAGTCCAATCAAGGTAGTTTAAGTTTTATAAATCGCAGCGATATTTGTTAAACGACGCCAGTTAAAATTTCAAATGAAAATATTTATTAATAAAAAATATATTATTCTTTGAAAAGTGACCGATTATAAAAGTTGAGTAGTGTACACTGTAACAGAATATGTACATTAACAAGAACATAGTATATGGGTCAAACAAAAGTGTTAGGTCATGTGATATGGTTTATAATGCAGTATGCTCCTCAATACTGTGAAAAAGTGCCATGCCATGAGGCAGCTGCAGAACAATTAACAGCATTAATTTTTACAGCAACATTTTCTGACAAGAAATTCATTCAATGCACAATTCAGCTCTATCAGTGTCTACAACAGGTCTTAAAACCAATTTTATAAATGTGGGGAGGCATACTGTACTGGTTATTATTGTAAAGTGGGTCGTCTGCCTCGCGATCCACCACAAAAAATCAACAATCATATTATAGCCTAAAATGTGCAGAAAATGAACCAACCAACCAACCAACCAACCAACCAACCAACCAACCAACCAACCAACCAACCAACCAACCAACCAACCAACCAACCAACCAACCAACCAACCAACCAACCAACCAACCAACCAACCAACCAACCAACCAACCAACCAACCAACCAACCAACCAACCAACCAACCAACCAACCAACCAACCAACCAACCAACCAACCAACCAACCAACCAACCAACCAACCAACCAACCAACCAACCAACCAACCAACCAACCAACCAACCAACCAACCAACCAACCAACCAACCAACCAACCAACCAACCAACCAACCAACCAACCAACCAACCAACCAACCAACCAACCAACCAACCAACCAACCAACCAACCAACCAACCAACCAACCAACCAACCAACCAACCAACCAACCAACCAACCAACCAACCAACCAACCAACCAACCAACCAACCAACCAACCAACCAACCAACCAACCAACCAACCAACCAACCAACCAACCAACCAACCAACCAAACCAACCAACAACCAAACCAACCAACCAACCGTCTAGCCAAAGTGATCCCTTCTAGCAAATTTTGACACAATCTGCTGGAAGCAATCTGCTACTCCAAACAGTAAAAGGAACCAGTCTGGGGGCTGATGGGTATTTTGAATCAGTCAATGCTGTGCAGGGCCACACAAGATATCCAGCACATGACCATACATATTGTATTTGAATTGAATTGAGTTGAACTGGGTTTTTATGGCACACCAACACAAAAAGGTAATATGGCGCCAACAAGAATGAACATTCCAAGCTCACTCTCAATTAACATCAACATAATACGATAACACGAAAATATTGATAAACAATTTCAGTCTGCAGACACAATCCATAATGACAGCAATAGCTTTTCTCTGCCATGAGTTCCATTTGACAAAACTAATGATCTCCGTTATTCAGCAATTTTATACTGATTTCAGGAAACGCAGGAAGTGCCACAACCAAGTAGTTAACCATACAAAAAAGTGTCTGCCATGCTACGCAGGCGACACAAACAGATAAACAGTGCTGAATTTTCAGTGCCGAGAAATTCAAAATTAGCAACTTAATTATACTGTTCTGGCACACATGGTGTGCATTTACTTGCTACAACTTGTAAAATATCACACAAATTGATATGGATACACACACAAGCATGTTTCCAATCTGTCCAGTAATTAGCCTCTTCAATCCATATCAGTTCACCATCATCAGCACAGTAGCATCCACTCCAACTTCTCCATAACCTCCCCACATACTGATACACATGTGTGCTTTGTTGTAATGATCCAGCTGTAATCAGGAAAACAGTTATTTCTAAGTAGCTGTAAATGATTCTGACAAATAATGTCTACTTTGTTTGATGGCTGAAGGATTTGTAGCCATTAACAAGCCCAGAAACATATTCCTGCATTTTTTCGCTAATTGATGGGTCAAGCAATAAGCAATGTATGGTAAAACCTACTCAAAATGTTGGTTTTTCATTATATTTAGCCTGCCACCTGGTGACTTTGACAAACCCACCTCAACACACCCTTAAAAAGAATAGCTTGGAGGTGTCACCCACCCCATTACCCCACTTTTAAAGTAAGACCACCTACTGATTCCCTTTTCTGTCCTAGAAATAACATTATACTGATACTAGTCTGAAAATTATTATCTGACAACACACTAACAGTAGCTGACTGTAGTTTGAAAAACATAATCTGACAACAAACTGACAGTAGACTGGTTGTTGAAAAACACTTTATCTGATAACAAACTGACACTAGACCGGTAGTTGGAAAAACGTTATCTGATATAACAAAAGAGGTCAATGTCCTTGAAGCTCTACTGATAGGTTTTTGATAGCTATATCAACATTTCTGTGAAGTTTCATGAAAATCTGTCAAGTAGCTTCAGAGGAGTAGTCGCTACAAGTATTTACTATATAACTCTATGTAAACAGATATGGCCGCAGCAGCCATGTTTAATGTCGAATCAAAATAACACAGGGACCAACATCATGTCATATTGATCATTTTACAAAAAGTCCCATATCAAATATCACTTACAGTTTTCAAGTAGTTGCTACAAATTTGTTTTTTAAACATCTATTTTTAGCCGTGGAGGCCTTATTGATTTTTCAGCCGACCTAACATTTTGCTAGGATCAACTAGATATCAAGAGCAACATTCCTGTGAAGTTCATGAAAATCTGTCAAGTTGTTTCAGAGGAGTAGTCGCTACATGCTTTTACTATATAACTCTATGTAAGCAAAGATGGCCGCTGCCTGCCATGTTTAACGTTGAATCAAAATGATTTTCTACAATGACTAAATTCATGTCATGCTGATCATTTTAGAAAAAGTCCCATATCAATATCACTTATAGTTTTCAGGAATTAGTTGGTACAATTTGTTTTTTTTTTAAATCTATTTTTAGACGTGGTGGCCAGCTTGAATTTCCGGCCAAAGCAACATTCCTGTAAAGTTTCATGAAAATCCATCCAGTAGTTATCCAGTAGTTTCAGAGGAGTAGTCACTACAAAAAATTTTTTACGGACGGACGACGGACACCGCACCACAGCATAAGCTCTTCTGATCTTTGATCAGTAGACACTAGACTTTCGAAAAACTTTATATGATAACAAAATGACACTAGACTGGTAACTGGAAAAACTTTATCTGATGACAAAATGACACTAGACTGGTAACTGGAAAAACTTTATCTGATGACAAAATGACACTAGACTGGTAACTGGAAAAACTTTATCTGATGACAAAATGACACTAGACTGGTAATTGGAAAAACTTTATCTGATAACAAAATGACACTAGACTGGTAACTGGAAAAACTTTATCTGATGACAAAATGACACTAGACTGGTAACTGGAAAAACTTTATCTGATGACAAAATGACACTAGACTGGTAATTGGAAAAACTTTATCTGATAACAAAATGACACTAGACTGGTAACTGGAAAAACTTTATCTGATGACAAAATGACACTAGACTGGTAATTGGAAAAACTTTATCTGATGACAGATTCACAATAGACTGGTATTTGGAAAACATTATCTGGAAAACACACTAATAGTAGAAGACTACAGTAGGAAAAAACGTTATCTGACAACACTCTTAAACTTTCGACTGGTAATTGGAAACATTTTCTGACATTAAATGTTTTACATTGGACTAGCAATTCATTTTTTGACAACACAATCACAATGTTTACAGTATACTATATGTGTATTTGAATGTTTAGTCTGGCTTGATAAGAAAATATGCTCTAACAGACAAGCAGTGCACTTGAAATGGCTCATTAGGAACTATGTTTTTTTTGTTTTGTTTTTTTTAAACTCAGAGTTCATCATTACAGATTTTGACAACTAACTGTTGTCTGGCAAATATTTCCTATTTGTTAAATTCAGAAGGATGGTTTTCTAGAAATGTAACAAATAACACCCACACACAAAATATCAATCGAGCTAATGACCATTTTTTAGTGAGGTGTTTATAACAAAATTGCATCTTGATGTTGAACACCAGTAATGTTAAAGGTTATAGGGTAGTTAGAACTAGTATTTTAAATCGTAAGTTCACGGGGTTAAATTATTTCATGGGTAGAGTATGTGATCCAGTGGTAAAGCGTCGGATTTAACATCAAGAGGTAGTGGGTTCGATTCTCGCCATTGAGAAAGATAATTAATCCACATTGCTTAGTACTGGTTCTACCCATTGAGGAAGATTATATAAATTGAAAGAACTTGTTTGGCAATCAATGTAACAGAAATATGTTTGAACTAAGTTGGTATAGGGTCACTGCTTGTCTTGGTACACACTTTTTGTGATGCCCATTAAATTTGGTCATCATTATCATGACAGTGTGGTTTCAGGGTGCCACCAGCTGAGAGGTGGTAGAAACTCTGGCATAAGGTGAATCACAGACATATCAGTAGTAATACATTCGTGAATTTGAAGAAAAAAAAGGAGTTTTAATTATACTATTTGTAAATAATGTGGGACCCACATTATTTAATTTTTCTGCTCATCACGTGACTGCCATTATAAGCACATAGGTTTTCTACATAGTATGTATTGCGTAATATGTATTGCCTGCTTAGCTCAGTCAGGAGCGACGTCGGCTATCGCGCGATCACTATTATTACTTGAAGGTGTAATTCAAACGCACAAGCGGCACTTTTTTTTTTGATACTGCGACTGAATTCCGTTAAACAATCTTGCATTTAATTAGTAAATGTTCAATAATGTTTAGTATGCAATGTTTGTGAACGTAATTAGTGTGTGTTTTATAAGCTGAAATTTACGGACATTGTCCCTTTAAAAACAACTGACAGGATTATTTGAGATTTTAATTGATAGCACCAGCTAGCCAAGGATATCAAGGTAACAATAAACCTATTGCAACTTTTATTGTAAAATTAGACTTATACTGTTGAGTTATAATTCCTGTTGGATTCACTTTGAAGTGCCCCATTAAAACCTCTTTATTTATATTATTTCAGTTTTATGTTTCTAACTAGGATAATGAGATGAGGTAATGCAAGTTTCATGCAAAAATATGCAGAAGTGTTTGAGATATCCAACTTTGAATCTTTCTTTTATACTGCAGTAGGTGCTCTGCATATTTTTATTTCGGGTGCCTGGAATTTCATTCCTGTTGTCGCCACGATAGTTTTCGTGTTGGTGTTCAGTTAAACGCAAGGGCTTCCGTGGTCGAAGAGTTAACGATGTTGCATTGTGAACCTTCTCGCCTCTCACTGCTGAGAGTTCGAATCCCACTGGCTCAACTTGTGGGAAGTCTCATTTCTTATGGAAGGCGGGTATATAGTACTGGTTCTACCCGGGATAAATGAGGTGGTCTGCCTCTACCACAAAAAAAATCGACCATCATATATGGCATTAAATGTGCTAAAAATGAAGTAAAAACATCATTCAAACAAACAAACACTTAAAACAAATCAGTGCATTTACAAGAATGATTATTAGTGCACCTATGGTTACTACAGCAGATTAGTCGTATTGAAATACACCATGGCAGCGACATAGTGGTACAGGGTCCACCTCACATGCTTGAGGTTACGAGTTTGATTCCCGGCCGGGTCATACCAACGATTTTATAAAAATGGTAACTGTTGCTTCCTTGCTTGACATTCAGCGTATAAAGGGTAGAACTGGTCAGCTCAATGTCGGTATGATGCGACTTGGTTGGGTATCATTCCATGAGTCTACGGGTGGCAGCACTACAAAGTGGAGCATTCAGCTCACTGCTTCGTGATATGAATAGAAGATGGGTTAAAGTGACAATAAACCCCATACTTATATATCAACGGGTAAAAACACTATAATTTTCTATAGAACTGAAAAACAACACACATTAGTTTCACATTGAGCCGTCCATATACACATATATTATATATTCTGTGATGAATTATAGAAATTTCCCAGTTTGAGAAAATCTATAACATATCCCTTCCTCTACTGTGCTATCTCGCCTAGTGTGCAAGATAGCACAGTAGCCAAATGTTACGAACTAAACGATAGACGTCACGATATTACGTCACGAATTGACGTCATGATATTACGCCGCGCTGTCGCCAAAGGAATGACAGAAGAAGGAATACTTGTGTCAAAAGACGATTGGAAAGAAATTCATCACAGAATATATATTATATAGTTTAATTAACATTTTTGTCGTGATACGGAAAATAATTCACTCGTGCGAAAACGCACTCATTTCTATATCGCAAGAATCTTTCTCACTCGGGAATTATTTCCCGTATCACTTCAACAATGTTAATCAAACTCTATATATATCATATGTATTGAATTATCATTGTATGAAATATTTTTCTTACAGAATTATTTCAACAAAATGATTTTATGTTAGATATTCACATCTGTTTACTAGTGAAACAAAGACCATTGTTGTGGTGATGGGTAGCCAACTTTTACTGAACTAAACAATACATTAACAATTGCTATTTAATGAAGGAAACATTTAACCAACTAAAACATTGAATGCTAAGTAAGATTTCGCATAATTACAAGCCTCTGTGATGCCAACAATGCCAGGTATTATCATTGTTGGATAAAACTACAATAAGCACACAAATAGATCAGGGTCAAGGGAACACAGTCGCCTCTTGAACTCATTTGGCACAACCATGATCTCCAGTAGTTATGTTATGGTTACACTAATTACAAGGACTATTAGAACAACATGTGCCAACCTGCCTCCACAAACTGCTGACGTTTATTCTTCCATTCATGAACAAATATACTGAACAAAAAAAGAAACTTCCGCATTTTAAGCTGTGATTTGCATAGGGTTGACTTTGTTACTTTGTACACCAATCTAGATACAGTTTCATCATTATATACTTATCACTCAATCATTCTGATCAATATTAATAATCATCAAAAACCAGAGTTTGTGTGTTTCTGCTAAAACATGTTTTATTCAAATTGCGAAATCACTATATTTGTATTATAAAGGGAGGTAATCTGAAAATATTCGTTCTTGAAAGCTGTATGGCGCAAAAGTGACAGGTCAGCTTACTTTCTCCGTCTTTTTGGTGCTGGGGTTACCTTCTGTTTATTTCAATGGAACAAAACTGTGTTAGATCCAAGTTTAAACCACAAGACCCGGAAATGCTGTTTAAACCAAAACAAGGGGAATAAGTTTGATTCAAGGAAAATTGTTTTCATGACAGTGCTGGCCTTTTAACAAAGATATTAACATATAAGACCTTTTCATTGTGTCTACATGTATGGGTAAAGTTGCGGAAGTTTCTTTTTTTGTTGAGTATAGGTTTTAGGCACACTCATGCTAGAGAAAAGTTTTAAACATACAAAAGACTTAAAATTCTCCTTCAATGCTCTTTCTCAGTACAAACATTCCAGTTTGATTGAATGGTACTTAACATTCTTTTCCAGCACATTTTAGGCTACGTACGATGGTCAATTTTTAGTGGTGCCTCAGATTAGTGTTGGGAATCGGTTGAAAATTCATGATCGATCATCAGGATTTTCCACCAACCGATGATCAATTGAATTGAATGTTGTTTAACGGCTCATCAACACAGTATATGTTATTTAGAGCCGCCCCAGAGAGAGGGGAAGGATACATAGGAATCCGGGAACCTGCCCTACTCTTATTATCGAATAGATTCAAATGGTTCTTTAACGTGCTCGGAGGATAGACCGATACACGGGACCGCCCGGTTTACGTCCCCATCCGACGGACGGGGCTAAGGGAAAGTGTCTTGCCCAAGAACACCGACGGAACTCAGTGGCACCACGCAATCATCCATCGATTAAACATGCTTCCTTATAAGACCCCAGTGTAAGCCAGCGTCTCCATGGCCAAATGGTTAACGACGTTGCATTGTAAACCTTCGCCTCTCACCGCTGCGGGTTCGAATCCCACTGATTTTGATGGCGGGAGGTGTACAGTACTGGTTCTACCCAGAAAAAGTGGGTGGTCTGCCTCCACCACAAAAAATCGACCGTCATATATAACCTTACATGTGTTGAAAATGACGTAAAACACCAAACAAACAAAAACCAGTGTGAGCCTTCTCAGATTGTAATGAAGAAAAGTGACACAGTTTAAATATGTTCTGGTCATTAAGCAGTTGAATGAAACTGACCAAGCATTTATCTTAAACCCCAGGCTTCAGTATAAAAGGGAAAGCTCCGCCCACAAAATGTCAATCAATTCAAATTCAAATACAACTCAGACTGTCTTCATTCAGGACATATATTTCTTTCTTTTTTCTGAAAATACTACATCATATTTTAAAAAGAATGTTCTCAGTGATGCATGAATTCATCCTCTACTAATCAAACTATATGCTGTTTCTGAAGCTGCCCTCAAAGCACTATAATTATATATTTTATATTCCAAATTTTCGAAATTTTCAACAGGAAAATGACAGTTAATTTGAAATTTCACCTTTGACCCTGGTCATGTGATGTAAACAGAGTTATAGCTACTGGGAAATGTAAACAGAAAGGGTCATGGCAGGGCACAGCATTGAGCCATACTACCTTCTTATCAGATAAACATGCAGTGTACTCACCAGTCTCAGATGTAAACTACACAAAAACTGGACAGGGTTTATGAAGATTTGATTTGACCTGACAGATCACAATTATTACCATTCTAGACACGCCTTCAATTTCATGTAGTAACTGCATTGGACTGGGCTTTAAGTATAAATTGTGATACACGATTACTTTTTGCAAAATTAAAACTTGTTTCATTCTCTTGCACATTTTAGTTCAAGAGAATAAAATCAGTTATAATTTTGCAATAACCGAGTAAACTCGATGATGAAAAATTGTAATTGATTAATCGGAAAAAAGGCTCAGCTGACCGATGCTCGATAAGATTGATTAATTGGAACAGCACTACCTCAGATAACAAACTTATTCCTGGATAGAACCAGTAATGTAGTCTGTATTATGTATACCTCGCACCATCCATAAAAATCATACTTTCTCACTGCCAAGTCAAGTTCCCAGTGGGTTTCGAACCCGCATCAGTGAGTCTCAGGCAAGAAGGTTTAAAACTCAGTGTCTTTACCCCATTTGACCGCAGAAGTGTAATAAACATTTCAGTAATACAAATTCTGTGCATCAGATTACATTTACATTGTTTAGTACATATTAGAATAGTCTGATATTCCAGGAAAATATACTCACCCCTTCCAACCAAATTTTTAAGTTCTTTTTCTGTTTTTACCGATATGAAGATGGGTAATAGAAGTCCCTAAAGGTCTTACTAAACAGTTATTTCCCTTGCCAGTCACGGTAGGAACTTTTTCTTAAAATGTGCAAATAGTTTCTCTGTTTTCCTTTTTTGTTGCACGGGTGACAAGAATGGGACAAGTTCATGATTTCATACATGTTTGGATATGCCTGAATGTTTCTGAGCCCAGGCCTTGAATTCACTAACGATTCTTGAGAATGTTCTTAGACTAAAGCCCAAGTATGCAAATTTCAATCACAAATATTTCTGTAAGTTTCAAGTTTAACTGTTCATAACAAGCTGCTTTGAATACAAATAAATAGCAACTTCATACTTTTGTTTATCTTTGAAAGTCATGGAATAGTTATAAAGGAAAGTCTGATGACTTGAGCTCAAGTCTAAGAATAATTTGAAGAATGGTTGGTGAATTCCAGGCCAGATCTGAGAATCTAATACCGGGTAGTGATAAACTTGAAAAGTTAAGAGGGTATCTTCAACTATTGATATTAAAAAAAAGAAATTGGTCAATCCTGTGTTTTTTGCTAGATAATTCGAGCAATAGACTTCAAGTTTTACAAAGAAAATTCAGGAATTTCTACAGGGGTCCAGAGGGGTCCTGCTTCATATGTAAAGCAATGTCAAATTAGCTGTGTTGTGAGACTTAAAGGAAATCCTGGATATACATCTGATCTATGCATGTATTAGATGGCATGGATGACAGATGAACTCTGCAGTGTGTTACTCCATCATGTGTAGGTGTCAAACATTCCCCTTTCTTGATTACTTTTCCTCTTGTACAGTCATTAAACATACATATTAATTGGTAAAACACACTTTCCTTAAGATAACTATTTCTCCTTTCACATTAAGTTAAACAAACATCATCTATAACCCCAAGGGACAACACAAACAGAATGTTATAAAAGTTCATCTGGCTTAAATTAATACTGAAAATATAAGCCAGGGGATATTCTCAGCACGAAAAAAAAGTTTAGCAAACATTACACAGCCTAATTAATTTCATGATGGATTACAGACACTGAAAAAACTATTTTTGAACTGCAGCAATATTTAATTGATACAGATGTACTGAATATTTCATTTATATACCTCATTCCATATATCACTGATCCCATTGATAATAGAAGTCTGTCTTCTGATCTGTTGAGAAATACCGTTATTTTGAAACATGCCTTTCCTCCCCATCCCACATCCCCTACTATGCACACCAACCTTGCGGTAACATCTAGTTTACGATTTATGTTACCGGTATATGGAAAATTAATAACCATAGAAAGCACAATAACAACCCCCACACACTCCCCCCCCTCCCCGCCCCACCCCCCACTACTGAGCACACGAAACTTGCAGTAACGTCTAGTGCACGATTCATGTTACCGGTATATGGAAAATGAGTAGCCATAGAAGCAAATAACTTACCAACCTTGCGGTAACATCTATTCGTATTACCGGTATATGAACAAGAGGTCAATAACCTTGAAGCTCTACTGATAGGTTTTTGATAGCTAGATCAGCATTCCTGTGAAGTTTCATGAAAATCCGCCAAGTAGTTTCAGAGGAGTAGTCGCTACAAGTTTTCATTATATAACTCTATGTTAACAAAGATGGCTGCTGGCGGCCATGTTTAACGTCGCATCAAAATAATTTTCGACAAGGATCAACATCATTCCATACTGATCATTAAAGTCCCATATCAATATCACTTATAATTTTCATGAAGTAGTCGCTACAAACCTGTTTTTTAAAAATCTATTTTTAGATTTGGCGGTCTTCTTGGATTTCACATCAACATGAATTTTTGCTAGGATCAACTAGACTTCATGGGCAACATTTCTGTAAAGTTTCATGAAAATCCATTCAGTAGTTTCAGAGGAGTAAGATCAGTAGAGCTAAAAATGAGTAACCATAGAAGCACAATAACTTTTACAGTTTGATGCAGTTAGAAAAATGAGAATTTATTATAGATTTTACCTTTTGTCAGTCTTATTTCTGTTTTGTATAGTATGTGAAATCCAAGTACAATGAATGTTTTTGACTACTTTATACAAATATGTAATCCTAAGTACTCAAAATATTGCCTGCTTTTATAGGAACGCCCATAAACAGGAAGTGAATACTTTCCTTTCAAGTCTAACCCTCTTCCTGTACATTACGACGTGCACATTGATCACTATCACCAGTCCGAAACATGCAATTCCTTACAACATAACCAGCAATTATTTGAAAAAGACAGACAGTGACAGCGGAAACGGCCAATTTCCCCCATTAAAACAAAATATTGGTATGTGTCATATCCTCTAAAAAAACTCCTATAAGATTGCAAGGATAAAGTTAACTATAACTTCAAGGATGCAATTCTTATTCAGAAGTGATGATGGCATTTAAAGAAACTAAACTGCCAAAGCATCCTTCCAAACTCTATCAATGTGTTGAGTTCATAACATAATGAATATGTGTCAACTGAAAGTCTAGATTTATTCACGTGTACTTAAAATACCTAGTTGAATATGCATAAAATGAATTAAAGAGATGGTAACTCATAGTTTGATGCTTCGGCAACGATAACAATAGCGTGACTTTTGCCTGGCCGGTGAAAGCGTTTATACTGCAGTTAAAGAGTTCAGATTTGAAACATATTATGTAATTACATCTATACCCCTTATCATAAGTAGGCTTAGAAAGATCTTAAAAATGTCAGATCTGCCAGCTGATGGCGGTATAGCGGCTTTAAGAAGGGCCCCAATGCCTGGACTTGCCTAAAATCTACTGCAATTTATTGTTTTGTGGAAGTGAACATTAATGTAAGTCTATGTTACACGGTGACAAAGAATTTAACAAGAAGAAACAAACTGACCGTTTGTCGAGTCATTGACTTTAACATCTACAATAAAACAAAAGTACATTACTCATTACTGTTTTCATTCCTATAAGCGCCCCAGGTATTCAAATAATTCTGAAAAGAGGTCACCTTATAATTCAGCAACATAAAGTACCGTTTACTGGGCGCCATAAGTGAAGAAATGGATAACATATCACCCATCATAAACCCGGGTCTGAATATTGTCTTATAAGTGCACCATTCAACTGAAGTGAAGGCCCTGTTAAATAATTAATAATCTAAGTTAAACATTTAGGGACATTAAAGATTGTGAATATATCTCTTTAAATGTTTGTGAAACAAACCTCTTAAGTGACTATCGATCGATCACACTTTGAAAGAATAATGCACTGGCACAGAATGACTCAGCAAAAATTGTAAAACGGATAACCATATTATAGTTTTACAAGTGTATATAAATTTGAAGTTCGGCTGACTTACAGGCCCTTATATAATACTAACCAACTGGAAAACATACATGATGAGCCAGGGTTCTAATTAGGAGGAATACGGTAATTTGTATTTATAGCAAACAGTCAACAGAAAACACTAATACAATAAAACAAACACTATACAAACACTAATACAATTATACAAACACTATACAAACACTAATACAATTATACAAACACTATACAAACACTAATACAATTATTTCCCTGAGTAAGCACAACTGCACAAACAAACAATGGTACCAATCATCATCCACCTGCCAATTAATGTAATCTATGCAAGTACACACCACTAAGCTTATTATTGAGGGGGAAAAAATGCCTTATAATTAAATTATTGTTTAGAGGGTTTTCTGTTGAAGATCTAAACTATAGTATATTAATAGGGTATGACTAATTAATTAGAACCATTTAAATGTTTCATTGTACATATACTGAACAAAAAAAGAAACTTCAGACTTTTTTGCTGGTATTTCCATAGGCCAGTTTTTGAGGGCGTATAAAAGCTTCAACAACATTTTAATAAAACAATGTTTGATTTTTGTACGCACACTTAAGTGAGTACTAAATATCCCATTACAGTTTCTAATTTGCGAAGCATTAATTTTTTATGGATATGGAAATTTTAAAGGGAGGTAATTTGATGATTGTTGATAATCAAAAGCTGCCATCTACACAATCTGTGTTATGTTTTTGTGTGATTTTTTTGTTAAGGAACACATAGAGAATATTGTCTCAGATAAATTTCTGTAAATTTCGTAGATTTAATTTTCTTTTGTGGCTAAAATGCATGTTTTAACAAAAAAGGGGACTAACTCCCTTGTGTACTGAACTTTTCAAAAACATCTTTGTTTGGACTATTGTTGGCGGTTATTTCTCATTATTCTTAAATCATCATTATTTTTTTCCTGTTTTGCTGTCTAGACAATCAGCATCAACATTTACCTTTATTATATGCAAGCCGGTTTAAAGTCAAAATGATACTGGATAAATAAATTGAGATGATTATTTATATGGCTAGACCACCTGCTATCATCACCACGTGCACATCGCGGAGTGGGCACTGTCAGCAATCAAGTAGGGTGACCTACTTGGTCGACCCTTGCCAGCACCCACGAATCACAGATAGATGGGTTGCGAATCTGGTGTACTTGTAGCATAGCCGATGGGCATATATGACGCAGTACTAAATGAAATTATTGCTGACTGACCAAGAGTGAAGATGTCTCGTTCGTCCTGCCAGCGTGGAACATTGCCAGGAACAACTACAGAAGTGGGGAAGCCTGGCGGTGTACACGGAGCGAAGGAATCAACAACCTGCGTGCCTGTAGAAGTATAGAACTATATTCCGATAGTTGCTATAGCCACCGGGGACGCAGGTTGCAGTTGGCGGGTGTGGCCCAAAGACAGGACACCGGCCCAATACCAGTAGCGGATGTAGGACAGCACCACCTAGCGGATGTAGTAGCCAACGCCACACCAGACAACACTTCACCGCCGCAGCGACAACTACATAGAGCGAAAGCCTACAGACAACAGAATCGACATCACAGCAGCAGCACCAGATCAACCAACACACTCGATCATCTAGAGAAGTCCAGACTCTACTGTCACCATTACGTTCAAGATACGTGTCTACAGATTGCGCTTGTTCTGTATTTGTTGCCGGAGGGACTTTAAACCTTAGAATGACACACACACTTTAAATGGCTCAAGATTACCACGTCCCTTTAAGAATTGTTGTCATTTACAGTGGAAATGTGAGTCATTTTTTCAAAAACAATTTTTATCATCGGACTGGAAATAACTTCCATTGGGAAATGAGTGTTGTTTATTGAAAGTGGTTGAGTGTTTTAGACGTTATGGTTAGTTAAAAACAGCAATATTACCATATTGAGCTGATGATGTCACCGAAAAAAACAGTTTTTCTGCATACACTTTGATCATAAGACACAAAACAAAAAGAACATTATTTATTGCTTGCCAAAACTCAGAAGTTTTCTCAATTCTCGATGAAATAAAATCTGTTATTCAATTCGAAACAATTTTTCTGCATACACTTTGATCATAAGACACAAAACAAAAAGAACATTATTTATTGCTTGTCAAATTTTCTCAATTCTCGATGAAATAAAATCAGTTATTCACTTCGAAACAGTTTTTCTGCATACACTTTGATCATAAGACACAAAACAAAAAGGGCATTATTTATTGCTTGTCAAAAAGGTCGATTTTCTCAATTCTCAATGAAATCAAATCTGTTTTCACTTCGAAAACAACAGCAATTATCCTCGGCACGTACATGACTATTATATTAACATATAATAACATCAGCCTAATTACAACATGGATTCTTAAGTCTTAATCGCAGTTGCACCTCTTAATCGCAGTTACACGCCATTACAGACCTCAAATTCTAAAATCAAACTGTTTTAAATGAGGTAATTACTGTCCCTGTTGTTTCTATTACCATGGCAACACGTAAACAAAGAAAACAGCAGAAACATGCACAGTGGAATCTCAATTATGTAATAGTAGCTGCATTATAGATCCTATACAGGAAAGAAACACAGCTAGATTGGCATTATACAACAGTAAGACACCATGGTAGATGATGAATGATCCTCTGACTCATGGAAAACATGGTTTCACATAATGAATAATATTTTTACCCATAATTCCATATTTCAGATGAGACAGGAAGATTACCCAGCTGTCATTGGATCACAATTTAACTACCAGCCATGGCTGTAACCAGCAATTGTTGGACTGTACCACTGTGGCACAAGTCTACTGTATTTCCTCTAACACGACCACCTCCCATAATAGAAGTACATCCACACCCTCACCCACCCCCACACCAACTAATATTTTTTTTTTTAAATCTACAAAATTCAATACAATTTTGATCTTTTGTATCCAAAATAATTTTGTAAGAAGAGTGCCCCCTTGAAATTTTGCATATCCCCCTGGTGTTACAATGGTGTTACTATGGTGTTACTATGAGGGTTTCGAGGCAAGGTATGTGAGGGAATGCCCCTGCTGTTCTGGGCGTTATGTTTTTATGCACAATTCAGTAACGTAACATACATGTATATGTGAATGTGTACCAGTACATTTATGTATGTACTTGTAAACATAACATTGTGCATACACGCGTATGATAGTTACATTACGCCCCTGCCATGCATAAAATGGAGAAAAACATTATAGCACACCTCTATGGCCTAAAGGGACATAGAACCATCTTGTAGTACATATCAAGCAATAAATTACCACCTAACATTATTTTTAACCCATTATCATTTTGACTTTAAACCTGCTTGTATTAATTAAATAGAATTAATGAAATTTTGTGTTTTCAGTTTTTCTTCATTATTCTGCCATACATGAAGGTTTGAATATAATATTAGTGCAATACATGTATATTCAACAAGTAGTTATTGCAAAAGCAATTTTTATATAATATATAATATGGGCAGTGTGTAAGTCAAAGAATAAATACCACAGTTCCCACCCACACCTTCTCCTGAAAAACGCAAATCCAAATTTGCTCACTGGTTTAGGATATATGTATGAAGCGTCTCCATGGCCGAATGGTTAACGTTGTTGTATTGTAAACTTTCGCCTCTCACCGCTGAGGGTTCGAATCCCACTTGGAGCTCGATTTGTAAGTGAGGTAAGTGTCGATTCGTACGGAGGGCGGGAGGTGTACAGTACTGGTCCTACCCAGGAAAAGTGCATGGGTGGTAAGTGCATGGGTGGTAATTTCTGTGCCTCGACCGTCATATATAACCTTACATGTGTTGAAAATGACGTAAAACACCATACACACAAACAAACAAACAAAGGAGATACATACACAACCTTTAAATCCTCTCATTCAGTTATTGTATACCCCAGTTTTAGCTACTTGGTATCATTTATAACCATACATTAAAATCTGCTGTTTTTACTTTCGGTATATATGTGTAATCCATGTTATCTTAATTACTATCATATCATTTGATTTCCTGTTTGTTCATTGTCATGTTCATATTGTTATGAATATTACAATAAAATATTATATTCTATTTTATTCTAAAAACACAACAACATAATATTACTGTTTTTACCTATAAAATGCTTAAATTCAATATGAGACTACTGACTCCTATGATAGCACTGGTATGTTCATTATCTTAAGAAAATAAGTGGGAGAGAGGTGTGGGGGTGGTCATATGTTATGCCATATATGATGATCAGTCTTTTTGTGGTAGGAAAAGACCACTCCATTTGTCCTGGGTAGAACTGGTGTACTGCATACCTTCTGCCATCCATAAGAATCAACACTTTCTCACTGGACAGGTCGAGCACCCAGTGGGAGTCAAACCTACATGTACAGTGGTGAAAGGCGAGAAAGATTTAGACGCAGCATCATTACCATCCCAGGAACAGAGGGAAAGAAATCTACTGTGACCTTCACCTTTAAATAGGAACAGAGCTGTTTATTTTAGTCTTCTCAAAAAAAGTAATGCATGTACTTGAAAGTCATCGACAAAAAAAAATTGTCAATGCTGCGAGTGACTGTGACACAACACACACATCTTGAACTATTTACATGTTACAGTTTGACTACAGATACTATCATAACAATCTATAATGAGAAATTAAAATAAATTAATTAATTCCATGCCTACTTACAATTTGTATTTAAATTCCACGCTAATGTTTGTAAATATCCAAATTGATGAATTCACAAACATACATGTATAAACACATACACTACCACAAATCCAATACAAAAACGTGTATCAACATTAATACACTAAAACATTTGGTACATAAAAGAGTAGCCAGCCTGCATCCATCCTCGACTCATCACTCATGGCATAGATTAATCATCATGATTAGCCATGTCAATCATTGACTCAATACCAATCATAACCATAGGCACAAGTCAGATAGGATGCAGCAGGGTCTTTGTAAACACAAAATATTTCATCAGAGAAGAAATGAGAAATAAACTGCAGTGCACACACTTTCTTGTCGGAGATACCAGTCTATAATTACATGGTAGCATAACTCACCAGCACAGACTTGTGCTGACATGTTTAAAAAGTAAGTTGTTAGTTGTTGCAATAATGAACAGTATTTCATGCCTGGTAAAATGCATCATTATGTCAAGGTTTTATTCATACAGGTTATCCTATATTTAAATAATATGGTACGAGCAACCTCTACAACACATTATTATTGGTACAAGCAACCTCTATAACACATTATTATTGGTACAATCAACCTCTATAACACATTATTATTGGTACAAGCAACCTCTACAACACATCATTATTGGTACAAGCAACCTCTACAACACATTATTATTGGTACAATCAACCTCTATAACACATTATTATTGGTACAAGCAACCTCTACAACACATTATTATTGGTACAAGCAACCTCTACAACACATTATTATTGGTACAAGCAACCTCTACAACACATTATTATTGGTACAAGCAACCTCTACAACACATCATTATTGATACAAGCAACCTCTACAACACATCAGTATTGGTACAAGAACCCTCTACAATACATCATTATTGATACAAGCAACCTCTACAATACACCATTATTGGTACAAGCAACCTCTACAATACATCATTATTGATACAAGCAACCTCTACAACACATCATTATTGGTACCAATAGCCTCTACAACACATCAGTATTGGTACAAGAACCCTCTAGAATACATCATTATTGATACAAGCAACCTCTACCACATATCATTATTGATAGAAGCAACCACTACCACATATTATTATTGATACAAGCAACCTCTACAATACATCATTATTAAAACAAGCAACCTCTAAAAATACATTATTATTGATACAAGCAACCTCTACCGCATATCATTATTGATACAAGCAACCTCTACAATACATCATTATTGATATAAGCAACCTCTACAATACATTATTATTGATACAAGCAACCTCTACCACATATCATTATTGATACAAGCAACCTCTACAATACATCATTATTGATACAAGCAACCTCTACAATACATCATTATTGATACAAGCAACCTCTTCCACATATCATTATTGATACAAACAACCTCTACAATACATCATTATTGATACAAGCAACCTCTACCACATATCATTATTGATACAAGCAACCTCTACCACATATTATTATGGAAACAAGCAACCTCTACAATACATCATTATTGATACAAGCAACCTCTACAATATACCATTGTTGATACAAGCAACCTCTACCACATATCATTATTGATACAAGCAACCTCTACAATACATCATTATTGATACAAGCAACCTCTACCACATATCATTATTGATACAAGCAACCTCTACAACATATCATTATTGATACAAGCAACCCCTACCACATATTATTATTGATACTAGCAACCTCTACAATACATCATTATTGATACAAGCAACCTCTACAATACATCATTATTGATACAAGCAACCTCTACCACATATCATTATTGGTACAAGCAACCTCCACAACATATCAGTATTGGTACAAGCAACCTCTACAACACATCATTATTGATACAAGCAACCTATACCACATATCATTATTAATACAAGCAACCTCTACAATACATCACTATTGATACAAGCAACCTCTACAATACATCATTATTGATACAAGCAACCTCTACAATACATCATTATTGATACAAGCAACCTCTACAATACATCATTATTGATACAAGCAACCTCTACCACATATCATTATTGATACAAGCAACCTCTACAACACATCATTATTGATACAAGCAACATCTACAATACATTATTGGTACAAGCAACCTCTACAATACATCATTATTGGTACAAGCAACCTCTACAATATATCATAATTGGTACAAGCCACCTTTACAATACATCATTATTGATACAAGCAACCTCTACCACATATCATTAATGATACAAGCAACCTTTACAACACATTGATACAAGCAACCTCTACAATACATCATTATTGATACAAGCAATCACTACAATACATCATTATTGATACAAGCAATCCTCTACAACACATCATTATTGATACAAACAACCTCTAAAATACATCATTATTGATACAAGCAACCTCTACAATACATCAGTATTGATACAAGCAACCTCTACAATACATCATTATTGATTTAAGCAACTTCTACAATACACCTTACTGATACAAGCAACCTCTACAACACATTATTATTGATACAAACAACCTCTACAATACATCATTACTGATACAAGCAACCTCTACAATACATCATTATTGATACAAACTATCTCTACAATACATCATTATTGATACAAGCAATCTCTACAACACATTATTATTTTATTGATACAAGCAACCTCTACAATACATCATTATTGATACAAGCAACCTCTACATTACAGCAGTATTGATACAAGCAACCTATACAATACATCATTATTGATACAAGCAACCTCTACATAACCTTACTGATACAAGCAACCTCTACAACACATTATTATTGATTTAAGCAACTTCTACAATACACCTTACTGATACAAGCAACCTCTACAACACATTATTATTGATACAAACAACCTCTACAATACATCATTACTGATACAAGCAACCTCTACAATACATCATTATTGATACAAACAATCTCTACAATACATCATTATTGATACAAGCAATCTCTACAACACATTATTATTGATACAAACAACCTCTACAATACATCATTATTGATACAAGCAACCGCTACAATACATCATTATTGGTACAAATAGCCTCTGCAACACATCAGTATTGGTACAAGCAACCTGTACACCACATCATTATTGGTACAAATAGCCTCTGCAACACATCAGTATTGGTACAAGCAACCTCTACAATACATCATTATTGGTACAAATAGCCTCTACAACACATCATTATTGGTACAAGTAGCCTCTATAATACATCATTATTGGTACAAATAGCCTCTGCAACACATCAGTATTGGTACAAGCAACCTCTACAATACATCATTATTGGTACAAATAGCCTCTGCAACACATCTGTATTGGTACAAGCAACCTGTACAACACATCATTATTGGTACAAATAGCCTCTGCAACACCTGTACAACACATCATTATTGGTACAAATAGCCTCTGCAACACCTGTACAACACATCATTATTGGTACAAATAGCCTCTGCAACACATCAGTATTGGTACAAGCAACCTCCACAACACATCATTATTCGTACAAACAACCTCTACAACACATCATTATTGGTACAAGTAGCCTCTATAATACATCAGTATTGGTACAAGCAACCTCTACACCACATCATTATTGGTACAAACAACCTGTATAACACATCATTATTGGTACAAGTAGCCTCTACAACACACCATTATTGGTACAAGCAACCTCTACAATACACCATTATTGATACAAGCAACCTCTACAATACATCATTATTGATACAAGCAACCTCTACAATACACCATTACTGATACAAGCAACCTCTACAATACACCATTATTGGTACAAATAGCCTCTGCAACACATCAGTATTGGTACAAGCAACCTGTACAACACATCATTATTGGTACAAATAGCCTCTGCAACACATCATTATTGATACAAGCAACATCTACAATACATTATTATTGGTACAAGCAACCTCTACAATACATCATTATTGGTACAAGCAACCTCTACAATATATCATTATTGGTACAAGCAACCTCTACAATACATCATTATTGATACAAGCAACCTCTACCACATATCATTATTGATACAAGCAACCTTTACAACACATTGATACAAGCAACCTCTACAATACATCATTATTGATACAAGCGACCTCTACAATATATCATTATTGATGCAATCAACCTCTACAACACACCATTATTGATACAAGCAACCTCTACAACACATCAGTATTGGTACAAGCAACTTCTACAACACATCATTATTGGCACAAGCAACTTCTACAATACACCATTATTGATACAAGCAACCTCTACAATACATCATTATTGATACAAGCAACCTCTACAACACATCAGTATTGGTACAAGCAACTTCTACAACACATCGTTATTGGTACAAACAACCTCTACAACACATCAGTATTGGTACAAGCAACCTCTACAACACATCATTATTGGTACAAGCAACCTGTATAACACATTATTATTGATACAAGCAACCTCCACAACACATCAGTATTGGTACAAGCAACCTCTACAACACATCATTATTGGTACAAGCAACCTCTACAATACATCATTATTGGTACAAGCAACCTCTACAATATATCATTATTGGTACAAGCAACCTCTACAATACATCATTATTGATACAAGCAACCTCTACCACATATCATTATTGATACAAGCAACCTTTACAACACATTGATACAAGCAACCTCTACAATACATCATTATTGATACAAGCGACCTCTACAATATATCATTATTGATGCAATCAACCTCTACAACACACCATTATTGATACAAGCAACCTCTACAATACACCATTATTGATACAAGCAACCTCTACAACACATCAGTATTGGTACAAGCAACTTCTACAACACATCATTATTGGTACAAACAACCTCTACAACACATCAGTATTGGTACAAGCAACCTCTACAACACATCATTATTGGTACAAGCAACCTGTATAACACATTATTATTGATACAAGCAACCTCCACAACACATCAGTATTGGTACAAGCAACCTCTACCACACATCAGTATTGGTACAAGCAGCCTCTACAACACATCATTATTGATACAAGCAACCTCTACCACATATCATTATTGATACAAGCAACCTCCACAACATATCAGTATCAGTACAAGCAACCTCTACAACACATCATTATTGGTACAAGCAACCTCTACAACACATCATTATTGGTACAAGCAACCTGTATAACACATCATTATTGGTACAAGCAACCTCTACAACACATCAGCATTGGTACAAGCAATCCCTACAACACATCAGTATTGGTACAAGCAACCTCTACAACACATCAGTATTGGTACAAACAACCTCTACAACAAATCAGTATTGGTACAAGCAACTTCTACAACACATCATTATTGGTACAAGCAACCTCTATAACACATCATTATTGGCACAAGCAACCTCTACAATACACGATTATTGATACAAGCAACCTCTACAATACATCATTATTGATACAAGCAACCGCTACAACACATCAGTATTGGTACAAGCAACTTCTACAACACATCATTATTGGTACAAGCAACCTCTACAATACACGATTATTGGTACAAGCAACCTGTACAACACATCATTATTGGTACAAGTAGCCTCTGCAACACATCATTATTGGTACAAGCAACTTCTACAACACATCAGTATTGGTACAAGCAACCTCTACAACACATCATTATTGGTACAAGCAACCTGTATAACACATCATTATTGGTACAAGCAACCTCTACAACACATCAGCATTGGTACAAGCAACCCCTACAACACATCAGTATTGGTACAAGCAACCTCTACAACACATCAGTATTGGTACAAACAACCTCTACAACACATCAGTATTGGTACAAACAACCTCTACAACAAATCAGTATTGGTACAAGCAACTTCTACAACACATCATTATTGGTACAAGCAACCTCTACAACACATCATTATTGGTACAAGCAACCTGTATAACACATCATTATTGGTACAAGCAACCTCTACAACACATCAGCATTGGTACAAGCAATCCCTACAACACATCAGTATTGGTACAAGCAACCTCTACAACACATCAGTATTGGTACAAACAACCTCTACAACAAATCAGTATTGGTACAAGCAACTTCTACAACACATCATTATTGGTACAAGCAACCTCTATAACACATCATTATTGGCACAAGCAACCCCTACAATACACGATTATTGATACAAGCAACCTCTACAATACATCATTATTGATACAAGCAACCGCTACAACACATCAGTATTGGTACAAGCAACTTCTACAACACATCATTATTGGTACAAGCAACCTCTACAATACACGATTATTGGTACAAGCAACCTGTACAACACATCATTATTGGTACAAGTAGCCTCTGAAACACATCATTATTGGTACAAGCAACTTCTACAACACATCAGTATTGGTACAAGCAACCTCTACAACACATCATTATTGGTACAAGCAACCTCTACAACACATCATTATTGGTACAAGCAACCTGTATAACACATCATTATTGGTACAAGCAACCTCTACAACACATCAGCATTGGTACAAGCAACCCCTACAACACATCAGTATTGGTACAAGCAACCTCTACAACACATCAGTATTGGTACAAACAACCTCTACAACACATCAGTATTGGTACAAACAACCTCTACAACAAATCAGTATTGGTACAAGCAACCTCTATAACACATCATTATTGGCACAAGCAACCTCTACAATACACGATTATTGATACAAGCCACCTCTACAATACATCATTATTGATACAAGCAACCGCTACAACACATCAGTATTGGTACAAGCAACTTCTACAACACATCATTATTGGTACAAGCAACCTCTACAACACATCAGTATTGGTACAAGCAACCTCTACAATACACGATTATTGGTACAAGCAACCTGTACAACACATCAATATAGGTACAAGAACCCTCCACAACACATCATTATTGGTACAAGCAACCTCCATGACACATCATTATTGGTACAAGCAAACTCCATGGCACATCATTATTGTAATTAAGCAACCTCTATAACACATCATTATTGGCACAAGCATCCTCTACAACACATTATTATTGGTACAAGCAATCTCTACAACACATCATTATTGGTACAAGCAACTTTTACAACACATCTACACCCTATTTTTCCTTGGTAGAAGCAGTACTGTACACCTCCCTCCATCTGTAAGAACCGACACTTTCTCGCTTGACAAGACTAGCTCCCAGTGGGATTCGAACCTTCAGTGGTGATAGACGAGAAAGTTTTAGACGCAGTGTCTTTACTATCTAGGCCACGGAAGCACGTATAAGAGAGACTGCATGAACACAAAATATTCCGGAGGAACCCTAATACTTTTGTATTCCTGACTATGGAGACTGCCAGCACGGATCCAACTCAGGAACCCTAATACTTTTGTATTCTTGACTAAGGAGACTGCCAGCACGGATCCAACTCAGAAACCCTAATACTTTTGTATTCCTGACTAAGGAGACTGCCAGCACGGATCCAACTCAGGAACCCTAATACTTTGGTATTCCTGATTAAGGAGATTGCCAGCACGGATCCAACTCAGGAACCCTAATACTTTTGTATTCTTGACTAAGGAGACTGCCAGCACGGATCCAACTCAGGAACCCTAATACTTTTGTATTCCTGATTAAGGAGATTGCCAGCACGGATCCAAATCAGGAACCCTAATACTTTTGTATTCTTGACTAAGGAGACTGCCAGCACGGATCCAACTCAGGAACCCTAATACTTTTGAATTCCTGATTAAGGAGATTGCCAGCACGGATCCAACTCAGGAACCCTAATACTTTTGTATTCTTGACTAAGGAGATTGCCAGTAGGATCCAACTCGGAAACCCTAATACTTTTGTATTCCTGACTAAGGAGACTGCCAGCACGGATCCAACTCAGGAACCCTAATACTTTGGTATTCCTGATTAAGGAGATTGCCAGCACGGATCCAACTCAGGAACCCTAATACTTTTGTATTCCTGACTAAGGAGACTGTCAGCACGGATCCAACTCAGGAACCCTAATACTTTTCTATTCCTGACTAAGTAGATTGCCAGCATGAATCCAACTCAGGAACTCTAATACTTTTGTATTCCAAGGAGACTCCCAGCATGAATCCAACTCAGGAACCCTAATACTTTTGTATTCCTGACTAAGGAGACTGCCAGCACGGATCCAACTCAGGAACCCTAATACTTTTGTATTCTTGACTAAGGAGACTGCCAGCACGGATCCAACTCAGGAACCCTAATACTTTTGTATTCGTGACTAAGGAGACTGCCAGCACGGATCCAACTCAGGAACCCTAATACTTTTGTATTCCTGACTAAGGAGATTGCCAGCACGAATCCAACTCAGGAACCCTAATACTTTTGTATTCCTGACTAAGGAGACTGTCAGCACGGATCCAACTCAGGAACCCTAATACTTTTGTATTCGTGACTAAGGAGACTGCCAGCACGGATCCAACTCAGGAACCCTAATACTTTTGTATTCATGACTAAGGAGACTGCCAGCACGGATCCAACTCAGGAACCCTAATACTTTTGTATTCCTGACTAAGGAGACTGTCAGCACGGATCCAACTCAGGAACCCTAATACTTTTGTATTCGTGACTAAGGAGACTGCCAGCACGGATCCAACTCAGGAACCCTAATACTTTTGTATTCCTGACTAAGGAGATTGCCAGCACGAATCCAACTCAGGAACCCTAATACTTTTGTATTCGTGACTAAGGAGACTGCCAGCACGGATCCAACTCAGGAACCCTAATACTTTTGTATTCCTGACTAAGGAGACTGCCAGCACGGATCCAACTCAGGAACCCTAATACTTTTGTATTCCTGACTATGGAGATTGCCAGCACGGATCCAACTCAGGAACCCTAATACTTTTGTATTCTTGACTAAGGAGACTGCCAGCACGAATCCAACTCAGGAACCCTAATACTTTTGTATTCGTGACTAAGGAGACTGCCAGCACGGATCCAACTCAGGAACCCTAATACTTTTGTATTCCTGACTAAGGAGACTGTCAGCACGGATCCAACTCAGGAACCCTAATACTTTTGTATTCGTGACTAAGGAGACTGCCAGCACGGATCCAACTCAGGAACCCTAATACTTTTGTATTCCTGACTAAGGAGACTGCCAGCACGAATCCAACTCAGGAACCCTAATACTTTTGTATTCGTGACTAAGGAGACTGCCAGCACGGATCCAACTCAGGAACCCTAATACTTTTTTATTCTTGACTAAGGAGACTGCCAGCACGAATCCAACTCAGGAACCCTAATACTTTTGTATTCGTGACTAAGGAGACTGCCAGCACGGATCCAACTCAGGAACCCTAATACTTTTGTATTCGTGACTAAGGAGACTGCCAGCACGGATCCAACTCAGGAACCCTAATACTTTTGTATTCCTGACTAAGGAGACTGCCAGTACGGATCCAACTCAGGAACCCTAATACTTTTGTATTCCTGACTAAGGAGACTGCCAGCACGGATCCAACTCAGGAACCCTAATACTTTTGTATTCCTGACTAAGGAGACTGCCAGCACGAATCCAACTCAGGAACCCTAATACTTTTGTATTCCTGACTAAGGAGACTGCCAGCACGAATCCAACTCAGGAACCCTAATACTTTTGTATTCCTGACTAAGGAGACTGCCAGCACGAGTCCAACTCAGGAACCCTAATACTTTTGTATTCCTGATTAAGGAGATTGCCAGCACGGATCCAACTCAGGAACCCTAATACTTTTGTATTCCTGACTAAGGAGACTGCCAGCACGAATCCAACTCAGGAACTCTAATACTTTTGTATTCCTGACTAAGGAGACTGCCAGCACGGAAGACGGACTGCATGAGGATGTTACATCTGTACAAGAGGAAACATTGCCTGCTGTGTACTGATGCTGTATGAAATATCCTCCAGATGTCCCAGAAAACACCTCAGAAATTCTACATTTTCCCACACTCTTAAAACACACTTATTAGCTTCTGAAAAATTGCATTACCAACTGATACGGAAACAGCCCTTCTGATGTACATAACATGTTGGAGAAATAATTTAAGCAGGCACACTTGAGTATATTATACATAAATGAGTCAGTTACAGATTATAAACCAGGGCATGCACGTTTTTATTACACAAATGCTAAATGAAGAAATATCATAAGTTGTCATTGAAATATAAATTACTTTTCATTGTTGTTTTTCAGTGCCAGAACTACTATTTTAAATTTAAACCAAGAGGCCCAAGAGGGCATGTGGACGCTCTACTGGCTAACATGTCCCTTATAACATCAATGAAGCGAGTGACTGCAATTACGTTTTTGAAAGTTTTGGGCAAAATCCAGCATTTTAATCTAAATCAAGGGCCATACCTAAAAAATCTAGCAAAGTCTGGTAAAAATCGGATGAAAAATGAAGGCCCTATCGTATTAACGAGGTAAAATATAGCATTTTAAACCAAATCCGGGGCCGTAACTCCACTGTTACTGGTCCAAACTGGCTGGTTTTCGGAATTGTCCGAGCTTTCATTGTTATTAACAATCTGGTAAATGTTTGGTAAAGATCAGATGATAAATGAAGGCCCTATCATCTTAACGAGGCAAAATATAGCATTTTTAACTAAATCAAGGGCCATACCTCCGCTGTTACTGGTCCGATCTGGGTGGTTTTCGAACTCGTCCCAGCTTTTATTAATTAACTAAACTATATAAGCCGTGTTTTATTAGAAACGCTGCACACAATATGACACAAGCTCGGCCAATATGAACCGGAAGTCGGCCAATATGATAAAAACAAGGCCAATATGAAGAAACTCGCCAATACGAGATTTAAGTGACGTCATTCGCGTTAAGTAACGTCATTCGCACTCGCTTTTTGACATATAAATGAAATTAACGCATTTATAAATAAACGCAAATTATGTCAAAATAATTTGATTAATAACAAATTATACTGTAGTGGAAGTTAATTAATAAAATTGTCATTTTATATTGTCATATTTCATATTGTCCGAGTTATTGGTCCTCGGACTGTCATATTGGTCAGTGGCCTTCGGCCTTGGGCCAATAACTGGACCAATATGAAACCACTTAATTAATAACATCATATCACTGGCATTAATGAGGCAAAATATAACATTTTTAACTAAATCAAGGGCTATATCTCCGCTGTTACCCGATCTGGCTGATTTTCGAACTTGGCCAGTAGAGGTAATTATAAAAAAAAATTAAAAAAGAAAGTAAAAAAATCTGGTAAAGTTTGGTAAAGATCTGATGAAAAATGAAGGCCCTATCATATTAACGAGGCAAAATATAGCATTTTTAATGAAATCAAGGGCCATAGCTCCGCTGTTACTGTTCTGTTCTGGCTGGTTTTTAAACTTGTCCAAGTTTTCATTGATATTAACAATCTGGTAAAGTTTAGTAAAGATCGGATGAAAAATGAAGGCTCTATATCATCTTAACGAGGCAATATATAGCATTTTTAACTAAATCAAGGGCCGTAACTCTGCTGTTACCGGTCCGATCTGGCTGGTTTTCAAACCTGTGCGAGCTTTCATTGATATTAACAATCTATTAAAGCTTGGTAAAGAGAAAATGAAAAATGAAGGCCCTACCGTCTTAACGAGGCAAAATAAAGCATTATTAATTAAATCAAGGGCCATAACTCCGCTGTTAGTGATCAGATCTAGCCGGTTTTCGAACTGGTCCGAGCTTTCATTCATATTAACACAATCTGTTAAGTTTGGTCAATACCAGATGAAAAATGAAGGCCCTATCGTCTTAACAAGACAAAAGTAAATGACGGACGGACAACGGACGGACGATGGATAACTCGCCATTCCATAAGCTCTGCAGGCCCTTTCTTTTTTAGAAAAAATAAAAGTTAAATGTATATAAATAGCTTAAAAAATAATGATGAATAAAATATAAACATAACTTGTTGGTGTTGAATTTTATATATCTATATCATATAATTGTCTAAGTAAAAAAACTAAATATAAAAAAAGCTGTAGTTTTTGAAATTTAAGGAACTGTTGTCATTTAGAGTAGAAATGTCAGTTTGCTGGTTAATTTTTTTTTTTAAACAAATTTTTAAGAAGTTAGTATGAAAGTTACTAAAAAATTAGTCAAAGCTGATTGAAATATGTTTTTAAACAAGAGGTCAATGACCTTGAAGCTCTACTGATTGATTTTGATTTCAAGAAGTAGTCGCTACAGACTTGTTTTTCGAAAAATTATTTTTAGCCGTGGCGGCCATCTTGAATTTTCGGCCGACCTGAAATTTTGCTAGGATCAATTAGACACCAAGAGCAACATTCCTGTGAAGTTTCATTAAAATCTGTCAAGTAGTTTCAGAGGAGTAGTCGCTACAAGTTTTCATTATATAACTCTATGTAAACAAAGATGGCCGTTGACAGCCATGTTTAACATCGAATCAAAACGATTTTTGACAAGGACCAACACCATGTCATGCTGATCATTTTAGAAAAAGTCCCATATCAATATCACTTATAGTTTTCAAGGAGTAGTCGCTACAAACTTGTATTTTGAAAATCTATTTTTAGCCATGGCGTCCATCTTGAATTTCCGGCTGATCTGAAATTACGCTAGGATCAATAAGACATCAAGAGCAACATTCGTGTGAAATTTCATGAAAATCCGTCAAGTAGTTTCAGAGGAGTAATCGCTACAAGTTTTCATTATATAACTCTATGTAAACGAAGATGGCCGCTGGCAGCCATGTTTACCGTTGAATCAAAATAATGTTCGACTCGGATAACCATCATGTCATGTTGATCATTTTAGAAAAAGTTCCATATCAATATCACTTATAGTTTTCAATAAATAGTTGCTACAAACTTATTTTTTAAAAATCTATTTTTAGCTGTGGTGGCCATCTTGAATTTCTGGCCGATCTGAAATTTTGCTAGTATCAATTAGACATTTAGAGCAACATTCCTGTGAAGTTTCATGAAAATCCGCCAAGTAGTTTCAGAGGAGTAGTCGCTACAAGTTTTTACTATATAACTCTATGTAAACAAAGATGGCCGCTGGCAGCCATGTTTAATGTCGAATCAGAACAATTTTTGACAAGAACCAACATCATGTCATGCTGATCATTTTAGAAATAGTCCTATATCGATATCACTTATAGTTTTCAAGAAGTAGTCGCTACAAACTTGTATTTTGAAAATTTATTTTTAGCCAGGGCGGCCATCTTGAATTTCCGGCCAACCTGAAATTTTGCTAGGATCAATAAGACATCAAGAGCAACATTCCTGTGAAGTTTCATGAAAATCCGTCAAGTTGTTTCAGAGGAGTAGTCGCTACAAGTGTTCATTATATAACTATATGTAAACAAAGATGGCCGCTGGCAGCCATGTTTAACGTCGAATCATAACGATTTTCGACAAGGACCAACATAATGTCATGCTGATCATTTTAAAAAAAGTCCCATATCAATATCACTTAGAGTTTTCAAGAAGTAGTCGCTACAAACTTGTTTTTTAAAAACCTATTTTTAGATTTGGCAGCCATCTTGGATTTCACATCAACATGAATTTTTGCTAGGATCAACTAGACTTCACGGGCAACATTTCTGTAAAGTTTCATGAAAATCAATTCAGTAGTTTCAGAGGAGTAGTCGCTACAAAAAAAAGTTTACGGACGGACAGATGGACGGACAGACAGACGGACGCCGGACGCCGCACCACAGCATAAGCATCTGCTGATCTCTGATCAGTCGAGCTAAAAATGATGGTGAGTTAAAATAGCAATTTCAGCATACTGAGCCAATGATGTCACCAAAAAAATATTTTTCTACATAACTTTGGTTATATGGGCCTTTGGCATAAAAAACAAAAGAATGTGACTGTGTTTTTTGTGGTGAATAACAGAATGATTTTTTCATCACAGTAATTAAACTTTCTTAATGTCAAAATGGTAAGTTTTCTCACTTCTTGAGGGAACATAATATGTTACTCACTCAAAAACAGCATATACAGGTATGCACTATATGAAAGTCTTCCATTGCTGTAACAGTTTTTAATGTAAATTAATGAATTGCCTAAATAGAGGTTTAATGAATTCTCAATTTAATGCAGATTTTCTCATTGGAGATTTAGAATTGTTTGGCTTTAGACCTACAGAGCATGTTGGTTTGCTCCCTTGCCTGTCTGATAGGAAACTTCACCCTCTGATGTTGCTGACCCCATTTCATTCATTATGCTAGTGTAAAGAATTGTAAGAGATATAGACTTGGTAAACGACTGCTAACACGCATATTGACTTGTAAAATGGGCTAACATTGCTATCATATTTGCTGTTCCATTGGGCCATTTATAGGTCTGATCAAAATTGCGTTATGCAGCCCATAAGGAAGCCATGAACAAATTTGGTTGCTGGTAGGATTAAGAAATGTAGAGAGATATAGACTTGTAAACACAGCTTACACGCAAACCTTGATGTGGGACGCCGACCCCGGGGTGATTACATAAGCTCTCTTATTCTTCGAATAGTCGAGCTAATGACTGCAATTAGAAAAAGTTGCACCCTTTTGTCTCCGCGAAGTATTGTGGCATAAGTATGCCAAGAGCTTTTCGCGTAGCTGATTCCCACTCCGCGTAGTTATGCAATTTGTAAATTCCTCACTCGGCCTGAAAGAGTAAACTGTGGGTTTCGCGTGAGCTGTACTGTAGTAACACAATTTTGCACAGAGCACTAGGTTTTCCTCAAAGGTTCTGTCAAGCATTGTGGCATTTTAGGTTTAATTTCACAGAGGGAGGATATGAAGAAGGATGGGGTGGGTGGGTGGGTGGGGGGGGGGGGGGGGGGGGGGGGGGGGGGGGGGGGGAATCAAACATGCAAGGGGGACACTGATGTTCACTGATTTGTTTTAGGAGTACTATATAGAGGACCTTTCATGAGTGCATATTAAATATTGAATTTATTAAACAAGTTGGAAAAAATTATATGATGTGAGGCTGTGTCTAGCATCATATCAATGTTATCCAATTTGTTTATTCATCCATCTTTCTATCAATTTGTAAGGATGGTGTGAATAGGATTCTCAAACTTAAACATCTTCCTAAGATGCTTATTCCCCTTATGGCTTATATGAACAAATGTATTCTGTTCCCCTATGTGTATTAGCTATACACAATGAGGTACAGTTTTGTTGATGTTAAACTTATTCAAATATGTTTATATCTAATAAAAAAAGTTTTTCTTCCATCCAAAAGATTCCTAGAATCCTTCCACTCTATCTGGGTTGGCTCTAAATAACCTATACTGTGTTAAACAACATTCAATTCCATCCAAAAATTATTGACCAATCAGTACTACTATGACATTGCACTTTTCCAGATGGAAAATATCTCCAAAAATTCAGTAGAAATATCGTCAATTACAAACTTTTTTCATGCATTAATTTGTTTTGAATGCCAAAAGGTCCATCTTACCTTACAATTAAGAAAACGCAACTCTAATTATTATACAGTGGTATCATTTAGTCACCTCAGGTCAATTATCTTCAGCTTGTTTCGATCACGCTTTCAATCGAATGTCAACCATGTTTTTAACATGCATTACATAGGCGTAGGCAGGTTTTCAAAATGTATACGCACACCGAAAAAATACTTTGGGGCGGTTGTAGGAGGTGGGGGCCTGGGAAAAAAATAAAATAAGGAAGGAAATTGTGCATTCTGGAGCATTCTGAGGCACCTTTCTGGCATTAGAAGTAATTGTTTTCTCTAGTCTATTATGCTCGGCATTTTTTGTATTACGCACGTGCGTATTGGGCGCTACGCCCTTGCATTAGTCTGACTGTAACGGAAGCTACGATTGGTCTATTGTTTGAAAAACCTGACCCCACAGGAAATCAAATCCGTGACTTCTGGGATGAGAGTCAAGTATGCTCACCACTTGACCATTGCAGCTCCTGCAATCCTTTCATCATCTTCAAAAGTTGTGATAAACCACGCGTAAGGCAAACTTTTTAAAGTTCCAAATATTTTTGCTTTGTGTCAATTAAAACATAGTTAACAAGAGGTCAATGACCTTGAAGCTCTACTGATTGATTTTGATTTCAGGAAGTAGTCGCTACAGACTTGTTTTTTGAAAAATTATTTTTAGCCGTGGCGGCCATCTTGAAATTTTGCTAGGATCAATTAGACATCAAGAGCAACATTCCTGTGAAGTTTCATGAAAATCCGTCAAGTAGTTTCACAGGAATAGTCGCTACAAGTTTTCATTATATAACTCTATGTAAACAAAGATGGCCGCTGACAGCCATGTTTAACGTCGAATCAAAATAATGTTTGACTCTGATAACCATCATGTCATGCTGATCATTTTACAAAAAGTCCCATATCAATATCACTTATAGTTTTCAAGACGTAGTCGCTACAAACATCTTTTTTAAAAATCTATTTTTACCTGTGGCGGCCATCTTGAATTTCTGGCCGATCTGAAATTTTGCTAGGATCAATTAGACATTAAGAGCAATATTCCTGTAAAGTTTCATGAAAATCTGTCAAGTAGTTTCAAAGGAGTAGTCGCTACAAGTTTTTACTATATAAATGTATGTAAACAAAGATGGCCTCTGGCAGCCATGTTTAACGTTGAATCAAAACGATTTTTGACAAGGACCAACATCATATCATGCTGATCATTTTAGTAAAAGTCCCATATCAATATCACTTATAGTTTTCAAGAAGTAGTCGCTACAAACTTGTATTTTGAAAATTTATTTTTAGCCGTGGCGGCCATCTTGAATTTCCGGCCGACCTGAAATTTTGCTAGGATCAATTAGACATCAAGAGCAACATTCCTGTGAAGTTTCATGAAAATCCGTCAAGTAGTTTCAGAGGAGTAGTTGCTACAAATTTTCATTATATAACTCTATGTAAACAAAGATGGCCGCTGGCAGCCATGTTTAACGTCGAATCAAAACGATTTTCGACAAGGACCAACATCATGTCATGCTGATCATTTTAGAAAAAGTCCCATATCAATATCACTTATAGTTTTCATAAAGAAGTCGCTACAAACTTGTTTTTTAAAAACCTATATTTAGATCTGGTGGCCATCTTGGATTTCACATCAACATGAATTTTTGCTAGGATCAACTAGACTTCATGGGCAACATTTCTGTAAAGTTTCATGAAAATCCATTCAGTAGTTTCAGAGGAGAAGTCGCTACAAAAAAAAGTTTACAGACAGACGGAAAGACGACGGACTCCGCACCACGGCATAAGCTCTGCTGATCTCTGATCAGTAGAGCTAAAAACAAACATCAATCACAGCAATGTTAAAGCACATTGGGAAGACCTTGCCTAGGGGAGACCTAGTTTCATTTATTAGACATCTAGGGTGCTTTTTTAACATACGGTCATTTATAGATGCACCCCTTGACGTCTCATTCAGGGATGAAGCTTAACATGTTTGGACTAGGAGCCAACTGGACCCCTTGCTGGCAAAAGTTAGGGGCCCAGCTTCGGAATCAGTAGCCCAGATTGTCGCAGGTCACTTTATTCAGGGAGTAAGTATACTTATGTATACGTATACTTAATCCCTGCTTTATTATACCAATTTTCGGAAGGAAACTTTGTAAAACTTTAAAACTGATAAAGATCTTTCTAATCACTGTATTTTACCTTGTACAGTATGCACCCCACTTCTCAAAGGCCAAACTTGGGTAAAAAATGTTGTTTCCGTGTATAATACGCATCAAAATATTAGTTTTCCTAGATGAACCATTCGACGAAAATAAAAGGTTAATTTTTTTTTTAAATAAATCTCTAATTGCATCACGATAATTAAGTCAGAATAATATGGTACAACAACTATCTGAAAACAATTGTCTATCAATCTCCCGTTAATTCCAAACCCTGCTAAAAACCTAGGAATTACACAAAGAACTGACCTGATGCCATATAAATAAACTGTGTAATCATCGGTCATGAATACACGCCGTTTTATCCGGGCGAAACCATTTTTAATTTAGGTGTTACAGGTCATCGCTATTGAATGAGAGTGGTCCATTCCATTATCTGTCAGAGACCTACACATTTTACTGTGTATTTGTCGGTTAAATCAAAAGACTAACCCATCCTCAAAAATATCAATAGGGGGTGTCGCTACTTGCGTCAACTTCAAAGGATTATAGAAATAGAATAACCCACTCTACCCGTGTTTAAAGAGTGTCTGTACTGTAGCTAATTTCAGAAGTTTGCAAAATGTGTGAAATTATAAACAATTTAGCGGATAACAGCAAAACAAAGGGAAAACAGGATCATCCTTTATTGAAATTTTTTGCAACAAATATGCAAGTATTTTTTATAATAGATGTACACTTTATTCATGTCGTCATCCAGGCCTTTTTCTACTATTACCATGGGTCCGACTTTCGGACCCGTTCCCAATGCCAAATATATATTTTTTTCCCCAATTCTGAAATAAAATTCCCATTTTTTTTTTTTTTACAAAGTCAGGTCAAATATACAAATGTTTACAAGGAAATACTATAAAAATAACAATATTTAAATCATGTATCATGTATTGAAACCAGGCAATTAAAACAACCTGATATTTATGTACAACTAACTTATGAAAATTCCCAATTTGAGGCATAAAGCGATTAAAATGTTTTCCCAATTGGGCAAAATTTACGGCGTAAATTTTCCCAATTTGTCCAGGGACTTTTTCCCAAAATGGGCAGAAAAAGGCCTGCCATCATCGCTTTTACTGTCGTCTGGTGCATTTAACATATGAGAATAGAATTGTACAATACTACGTGTACAAGTCTAATTCATGGAAATCACGTGATATCAAGTTAGCTGATAAAATTTTATTATAAATAACAAAACAAGAGTCGAATTTCGTTCACCGGTGACCCATTTATTGAAATTCTACAACAAATATGCAAACATTTATATAAAAACAATCTTTATAATAAACGTTATTCATTTTTAAGTCGAATTAAGTCAATAAATTACTTGTAGAAAGCGAGTAAGTCACGAAAAATAAAGTATTATCGGCATTCACAAATGTCTGTATTTTGTCCCCGATGTTTTTATCGGCGATATTGTATTGTTTCCTTGTATTGTACGCACTCTTCTTTCAGAAACCTTTTGAAAAGAAGTAAAAAAACTGCATACTATACAAGGTAAAATATGGCAATAGAATTATTCATTTTAAAGGGAGTACATCATGATTTTTCGAGAAATATCTTAAATTATAAAAATGTTCCAATTCATGATAAAACACTTATATCCATCAAAATATGATGTTCGAACCATATTGCTAAGGTTTAAACTTTGAATACACCATATAGCTAGGACGGAATCGGGCATAAAATGCTGAAATTAACCCTGGTGCATAACCTAGGATAGCACATATTACTGTACAGAATGAATTTCCTTGTAACTAAGGGGTCATTTTTAGGATCATTCATTATGTTTAGGCGCTTTAAAATAGAAAATATCATTATTTGTCAATTTTAAGTCAGACCCCTAAACCCCTTTGAAAAGCCTGATGTACTCCCTTTAAAACAAACAAATTTCATTCCCCAACACGAAGTTAGTGTCTACTCGCAAGAGTCAAACTCAGTACTCAATGTTGTGAATTCAGCAGAATTAAATTCATGTTCTTTCTTTCCCTAAGAAAAAAACGAAATGGAGAACAAATGATTAAACTTTACTGTAGGTAAGCTGAACACTCATAAAATTCTGTGTATCAGTTTAAATGGACTGTTTAGTTTTGCTCAGAGATTTAGCACAGAGAATCTCTGCAGAAAGTCCACACATAAAAAAGTCAAACACGTATGCACGTCGGAGGACGGCACATATCAAATTCAAAATCGTCTCGCCATTCGGAGGCGTGTATTTATGCACTAAGGGAAGACCCTTCTTGGAAAAGACCCTGCTATGGGAAGACCCTGCTTGGAGAAGACACTACCTGGAGATGACCATGCCTGGAGAAGTCCCTGTCTTGGGAAGACCCAGCTTGGTTATCTTTGTTTAAATAGAGAGTGTGTAGCTTTAAGGAATCCCAGCTGCATGTCAAGAATTTAAACTACCATTCTAACCTGGCTTAATCACATGTTACTAGATGCAGATACAACATGCATGTTAAAAAATAAAGTTTTCTCACCAATTTCAAAGAATAATGACTCAGATATGTTCCTAACACTCTTTTCCACAGAGCTGTCAAAACTTCATTGTTTTTCATAGAGAGTTAATTCACTTCCTGTGTGAGGCGGGTTCTAGGTTCGCTACCAGTCTCAATCTTCCAAACGCTTTTTATTGTGTTATAAAGGTTTACCACCACTAATTACATGTAAACTGCCCATTTCTATTCGATTGGTTGTATGTATAAGAAGCGTATCAATAAGTTTTACTGGATCACTGATGAACATTTTCGAAATTTCGACTCTACGCTTAACGTTACACGAAAACAGTCAATCAATGAAAACAGCTGTATCCTTGACCTGTTTAGTAAACAAACAAGAACTTTCTTACATGTCTTGTGACCCCACCTTTTCTGGGGGGGGGGGGGGGGGGGGGGGGGGGGAATAAAATAATTAGTGGTATAATACCTAAAACATTCTCTGCAAGCGTTTATAGACTAAATGTGGAATTACAAAGCCATCCAAACCAGTCTATTTCCAAGATGTCAGCCTCCATAAGAACGTGTATTTTGAAGAGAATTCCAGTTTTCCACTCATTTTTGAGTGGATTGCGTTGTCAGCGCACGGTCGTCACAATATCTAGTCACCATCAGCAATTATTCTCCAACTTAGAACAAGGTGAGGACGTTGATATATTTCGCAGTCTGCAATAATAGGCTAAAACCAGGAAAATATTTTGGAATTCACTCAGATGACCTTTAGGTGTCATTGCACTATTCATTATCCCTCTTCGTTGCGTAGAGCACTGATGTATGTCTCCATACAAACTTAAAAAACGCACCACTCCAGAATGATGTCTAGCGTTCTCAAAAGAACAATCAGAAATTTTGAGTGAGAAATTTAAAAAAGTAAAGCCTTACTCCAGCCATGGCATGGAACTCAATGCAACCAGTCACTGACTCTGACAAAGGATGCTTTTCTCGACCAAGTCGTAGAAGAACCGACTCGCATTACAGAAACAACTGCGAACATATTTGACCTTTTCTTCACAAACAACCAGACACTCATTAACAAGATTGAGGTGATTCCAGGGATTTTAGACCACGAAGCAGTCTACATAGAATCCAGTCTTCACCTAATGAGAGTCAAGGTACCACCAAGGAAAGTCAACGTGTATAAAAAGGCCAACTACGATGGGATGAGGGAAGAACTTAGGGCCATAGAAGAAGACTTCGTCAGCACATCCAGTACCAAGGACATTGAACAACTTTGGACTGAGTTCAAGGAAAATATCCACACACTCATGGTGAAATATGTTCCTACCAAGTTGCTGCAAGGAAAGAAGACCCACACACCTTGGATCGACAGAAGGTCAAGACCCTCATATGCAAAAGGAACAAGCTGTTTGCGAGGAAAACAAAGTCCAAGTGTGCCAAAGACATCAGGATGTACAGAGAGACAAAGACTAATCTTCAGAAAGCAGAGAGACAGTCATACTGGACGAGTGGACGTACATCGAGACAGTCATTGATGATGGAAACACAGCAGGCCAAGAAAGAGGACAGACCCAACAAACAGAAACGGTTCTGGTCCTACATCAAATCCCTGAGGACAGCAGCGGAGTAGTTCCACTGAAAGAAAATGGGCAGTTATACGCCAATGCCAAAGACAATTAAGGCTGACATACTCAACCGCCAGTACCAGTCAGTATTCACCAATGAGGACATAACTGATATGCCAACACCAGCAGGGGCACCATTCACTCCAATGTTAGACATAAAGAAGATGAACCCAAGCAAAGCCTGTGGACCCGACCAGCTTCCTGCAAGGATCTTAAAAGAACTAGCCAATGAAATTGCACCATTGCTGACGGTCATATTCCAAAGAAGTCTACAACTTGGAGAGATACCAAATGACTGGAGGATAGCAAACGTCACGGCAATCTTTAAGAAGGGAGAAAAGTACAAGGCTAGCAATTACTGTCCAGTATCCCTTACAAGCCTCTGCTCCAAGGTACAGGAACATATCATAACCAGTGACGTCCTCAAGCACCTTGATGCTCACCACATACTGACGGACTGCCAGCATGGATTCCGAGCCAGGAGGAGCTGTGAAACACAGCTACTAACACTAGTTCATGAACTAGTCACAGCCCTCAACAACGGAGTGCAACATGACTTGATCATCCTGGACTTTTCCAAGACATTTGACAGAGTCCCTCATGAACGCTTACTGAGGAAACTAGCCCACTATGGAATAAGAGGCAGCACACTGATGTGGATCAAGGCATTCCTATCGAAAAGAGAGCAACAGGTCCTAGTAGATGGCGCCACTTCAGACAGTGTGCCAGTTATTAGCGGAGTACCTCAAGGCACGGTATTAGGCCCACTGTTTTTCCTCATTTTTATAAATGACCTCCCAGAAGCGTACGTTCAAGAGTTTGCCTCTTTGCTGACGACTGTATCTTGTACAGACCGATCAGAACAAGACAAGACAGTGTTGACCTCCAAGATGACCTAGATCGACTCGCCGAATGGGAAAGGATATGGGGCATGGATTTCCACCCAGACAAATGCAGCACCCTCAGAGTCTCCAGATTAAGATCACCGGTAGCCTCTAACTACACACTGAAGGGGCACGTCCTAGAGACCACGGATTCGGCAAAGTACCTCGGGGTGGAACTACAAAAAGACATGAATTGGAGCCTCCATATCGACAAAACAGTCAAGAAGGTGAACAGTACACTAGGATTCTTGAGAAGGAACCTGAGGATTTCCAACGAACAAACAAAGTCCTCGGCATACTTCTCACTAGTAAGACCCACCCTAGAGTACTGTTCTACTATTTGGAGCCTTCACACCCAAGAGCACATCAAGAAGGTAGAGATGGTTCAGCGTCGGGCAGCACGGTACATCACTAACCGCTACAGGAACACTAGCAGTGTCACATCTATGTTGGAGCACCAAGAATGGGAGACCCTGGAGTCAAGGCATACGAAGAGCCAACTCACCATGCTCTTTAAGATTATTCACGGGCTAGTGGACATACCAGCATCCGAGTTCCTGACACCTGCATCATCTCGCACTAGGTCCAATCACTCTTTGAAATTTAGACAGTTATCTTCTTCCAGCGACTATCTCAAATTTAGTTTTTTCCCAAGAACAGTTTGTTGTTGGAATAGTCTACCAGCCACTGTGGCTGAGGCTCCTGATTTGGTATCTTACAAACAGGAGCTTTCCAAACTTTCATTCTAAACCCTGTCCCAGTTGATTGTTTGTTAGGTTCTAGTGATTCACAGTGCTATGCTGGTTGGGTGAATTCCCAGGGGCAGGGTTCGACACTAAGGCACGTCCGAACGACATTCACTGCCTGTACACAGGTCCGGGCTTGCGAATGTCCCAGGAACATGCCCGACCGGTCGTGTACAATAAGAATGGGACATTTACCCATAAGAAATGTTCTTTTAAAATTCGTGACAGACTACTTCTCTGAAACTACGTGGCGGATTTTCATGAAACTTCACAGGAATGTTGCTCTAAATGTCTAATTGATCCTAGCAAAATTTCAGGTCGGCCGGAAATTCAAGATGGCCACCACGGTTAAAAATAGATTTTCAAAAAACAGGTCTGTAGCGACTACTTCCTGAAATCAAAATCAATCAGTAGAGCTTCAAGGTCATTGACCTCTTGTTTACAATATAGATTCACCTAACGTAATGCGCATGCGCGATGGCTTCCCGAATTATTTATAACACGCGGGTTTTCCATTCTCTATGCAGCGATAGAACTAACTGTAAAGGGAGTTAACTCTGTGTGGATTTTAACATGTAAAATATTTTCAAAGGTCTAGACACATCGTTTAATATCTAATCGATGCATACGATAATATACGCCTGTAACGAGTGCTAGCTAGATATTTTGCACATTTCAATTGAAAGCCTATCCTATTTTATGTGAAACAATATTGCGACATTTGAGACTCATTTCCATTTTGTTATCATACGGCAACCGCATTTGCTGAGGCCGAATAAAACTATACCTGTGTTTACTGTAACATTGCTGAAAAAAATCGGGTAGGTAGGTAGGCATTTTATTTTGTTTTATTTTATTTTTTGGCGAAGTTAATTTAAGGTGGCGATGAGCTTTGATGAATGGGAAAATGTGGTATTTTAAAAACTGCAACAGAGAACAAATGAAATTGTGGATGTGTTATTGTTCCCAATCACTTGCAATTATTGCAAAGGGGTAAAAGTGTTTAATTTATTTTTCGCAAGCCCGGAAGAGGTTCAGTTCCAACAGCAGGACAATGAGCACATGAGTCGGCCGTGCTCACGGGAACATAATTATTTTAAAAAAAAAAATTATTTTGTTTTCAGAGGGTCGGTCGGGTTACAGTAAAATCAGGTATAATTCCCCTTTCGAGATGCAAGAGATATGTCGCTGTATTGTTTATTCATAATTGCATCATACTATTATCAGTCCAAAACAGTTTATTAAATATAGTATAAAGCCTATTTAGAATAAATCATATTTGCGCATCTCCCCACACAAGAAACAAACGAGTTGCATAATAAATATAAAGATTTTAATATAACTTGGTCAGGGCTCATGAAACTTGGGTCAGGGCTAGTAGGTTCTGCATCTACTAGCCCGACCGGGCTAGTTGAAAAAAAAGTTAGTGTTGAGGCCTGAGGGGGCGCTACGGTAGCCAGACAGGACTGATGATGAAGGCCTATCACACAATTAGCGACTAAGAATATCTTCCTTCTACCTTTCCTATCCATTTTTACTCATTTTTCTTCTCACTTTAATTCATTGTTACGTATATTTGATATTAATTAATGCGCAACCAACCCGCGTTGTAATCGTCAATTGTGACGGAAACGTGTACCATACAGATACAGACAGATGTATTATACAGATACATATAGAAATGCGGTTTTCTATCATGTACATGTAAGAAATAGCCAATCCTTTTCTATTTTGCCACACCGTATAGACTAATTTACCCTACTTCTACTTTCGCTAAACTATCTATGTCGAAACCACAAAAGCCACTTCAGATATCCCTATTTAAAAGAATGGACCGGGATGGTTTCAAAGCACACATAACTGGCTCCATGAACAGATGCTTAAATCTGAAATGTATGACCGTTGCTCTGTTTACCAATTATGGCAGTGTTTCCATGAAAACATGAACATGGCTTCAAAACAATTCATACCAACTAAAACAGCATCAACAAAAAACAAATTAGGTCATTGTAAAAACATGCTAGATTCTCATCCCCGACGTCCTGATTTTTTAAGAGCTGTCCCGAATTTTTTTATCTGGCTATTAATTATAATGAAAAAAGTTTAGTTCAGCGTAATTTTATGAGTGCCTCAAATTCAGGTTTCCGGGACTGCGATGCACCGTGTCCTGAACCTGTCGTCTATGTTCCACAAAATTGTATCGAAATACCGGTACAAACAAATATGGGTTTTGTCATAAGTAGGATTGTGCGAGGTAGTTTCATAGTGAAGGAATGGTTGTCAATTTCCTGACACAAACTCATTGATAGAACTGTACCATGAATTTATTTCTGGCTCGCCGGATAAAGAAGCGCCTTTGCCGTTGGAAAACACGTCGATGAATGTCAGAGTGCTCATCGTTCGAACAAAAATTGATGCTTATCGTACACAGTGTGACCCCTCATCCAAATTAGCCGATATTGTATCTTTTTAGGTCCTTGGTAATAAATAAAACATTCAAGCTTTTTAATATGATAAATCTTTTTAATTAGAATTTTAAAACATAACCTCTTCAATATTATTAAACAGGCTTTGGAAACTTCCCTTGGTGAGATTCAAACTTGAAGTATATGGATCTCGAGACAATTTAAAATATCCGATAAAAATAATTAAATTGAAAGGTTTTCAACATAACATAATGCTGAACGCATAGAGTGTGTTCGAAAGAACATCCTCGGCGCCAGTGTGGTGAACCCAGTGGTCATCACATAGAATATAATAAATACAGAGATAATAATAATAGATCTTACATGTTTGGAGTCGGTCGTTGAAGTGTCGTGTCAGTACGTCCGTGTAGTCGATGTTCCGGAACACCTTTAGTCCGTGGATCTAGAACTGAATTGGCGATGTTGTGAGGCTAACAGCCCGCCGTATGTAGATTCACCACAGTAGCAACAAAAAGCGCTATCTTGATTTGAAACATCTCTGTCGTAAACACAAAAATAGCATATCAAAACTACTTACCGAACTATAGAAGACATGTATACTAAATGTAAACATTGACACAGAAACTGAACAAAAACACAGTAGGCCAAACAATAACAAATTATATATACTTTTAAAACATTCAAAACAAGACTCTACTGGAATAGAATTATTAAACAAATGTAACAATTCATATCTAGAAGACTCAGACAGAGTTTAAATATCCAATGACCAATCCTGGAATAAACATCAATTCAATCACAAAAAAATGCAAACCAAACACTAGGCTTTTTCACACGTTATATTAAAGTTCATTCAGAAAAATTAAAATCAGCAACATACAAGACACTGGTCAGCCCCCAGCTTGAATATTGCTCTCCTATCTGGTCCCCGTAAACGGAATCAGGTATCAGTCAGATAGAAACTTTTTAGAGACAAACTGCTCGCTGGGCAAAATGCGACTACCCGCACCTGTAGTGTCACAGACATGTTGATCGCATTACAATGGAGACCTTCGTCCCAATGACCAAAGAATGGTCATGTTTTGTAATATCACCCATCATCTTATAGCAAACCCTTCAGTAGATCAAAACATCCAATGGCATACCATCAGATCCAGACAGCCATGGATTACTATAGGTATTCCTTCTTCCCGCGGACTGTTGTCCACTGGAATTCACTGCCCTCTAGCATAGTGGCATTACCTGTGCCACAGTTCAGCCTGGCTATAGCCATGTTGGACACATCTCCCCTTAGAAACCCGCCCTGTTTTTATCTTTTTAACACACACTGTATATTATCTCACTGTATTCTTTTATCTTTTATACTCTTATTAACATTTTCGTCGCTGATGCGCGAAATTCTAGGTTTCCAGCAGGGGTTTGACTAAATGGAAGATAGAGAGATAGACTTGAACAACTCAAATAAGCATAACCATAAGAAAGGCTCTCTATGCATCATTCGGGCTCTAATAAAAAGGATAACATATGCCATCAAAGTGATGAAAAGAAGGCGACAATCCTGAAAGAACAATTTCAATCAGTGTTTAGCCCAAAGCTACCCCAATCCCTAAGTCGATAAGCAAAAAGAAACTCGGCCCAGGAGATGAGAGTGTATACATTGCCCCTCTCCCCCACCCCAACAAATCCCAGAAGAATGTCTCTGTGAAAGCACTTGATCTGTTTGATCAAGTTTGATATTTTAAGAAGTTAAAACTTGAGTCTTTGAAGATATTACTTTCTTGCCTTTGAACTTTAAAGCAAGCAAAGCTATGTTTGCTCGCATACTTTGCACACTGTGTCACTATTCTTGTCCTCTTTTTCCTTCTATCTAGGTTCTTATACAAAGGTTCCCATATACCAGAGGCGTTCATTGCTGCCATGGCAACCGAGAGGGTTCCACACGAGTGTGCGGTGTCTTGCCACCGAGGAGACTGCGGAGACGGAGGATGAAGAATATCATACTATTATAAAGGATACAGAACGATCTAAAGGTTTGTGGTCCGTAATTAGGCAACAACTTTGAAGATTGTATGTAATTCAACATTTGACGTAAAGGTATCATACTGTGTTATTGTGTTGACAAATAAACTTGGACTTGTTTTGATATTATCTATAAACAATAAAATGTCTGATCACAATACTGCATAATTTTGAAGCTGTGAGAATTTTATAAAATGTCAAGTAAAATGATGAATGTGTTTGACCACAGTAACGTTAAATGCATATTTGATAAACATTTTGTTTCCAATTAATCCAGTCTGCTTAAATAAACTCATATTCTATGTCAGATAATTACTTTAAGCAATCAATTAAAACATTAGTTTAAAACAGCAGCGATTTTTTTCACACTTTTGGGAATGGTACCGCTACCCATTCCATTGGGAAAACTCCCGGCATTTTGCCTTAATTAGGGAATTTTTCACTATCAAACAAAAGCAATAGTTTATGCTTAAATACATTGCAAACATAATACCATGTATACATTTTCTTGTTGTATTTCATTACCCTGACCGAAAAGAGAATATAGTTCTTCTCTTTAAATAAAGTTGATATGCAGGGTTCGACACTAACGCTAGCCCGCTAGCCCGAGGCTAGTCACTTTCGAGAAGGACTAGTAAAAACTAACAGTTGACAAGCCCGACGGGCTAGTTATTTTTTTTATTTAAATGTCGATTTTAAATGATCTTATATGATCCTGATGTTGAAAATTGCCAAATCATTTCAATTTTTTCGCTATTCAAACTCTTCAATATCGTAATGTAAAGCAGGCTATTATATAGACCAAGACAAGCACCTGCGAATGTGCGAATGTGTACTGTAGGTGTGTCAAATTTCTCATCACTGATTGGCAATTTTTTCTTTGATGGCGCAAAATGCTGAAAAATAACCCGCGTTTTATACATATCCCCACATCTTTTTTGTAGAGACGCTAGCATTTCTATCACTATATTAATTTCTAAGCATTTTATTGACATGATGACCTTCACATTGCAAACAAACATGTGGCGATATTTAAATAAGGAACTCTCTCCATCGAAACCAACGAAAAACAGAATAGGAAAAGCGTCGTCAGCAAAAAACAACACGATTCAAATAAACACATTCGTGTGTATTTTAGCCATCGTGTAAGTGCCCAGAGCCCTTTTTCCAGTTTTGGGGAAGGGGCCTTTTGCCTTTAATTGTTGGAAAAAATCCATAAACGGGGAATGAAATTTCCAAGGTAAGTCGGCATGACTTTAAAAGAAATTTGATTGTAGAAAATGCCTTATGCAGGCCGCTGCAAAGAAAGGTATAATGGCCATGGCCTATAAATAAATTTGACTATGACCTAGTCACAAAGCTGTTGTCTTGCAATATTTACAAGCAGTACAGTCATATAGGAAATGCAACCTCATGCAGCTATAGATAGAGATGGATTATGAAGTTTCCACTCAGACATGCCTTTGCGAGGGAGAGAACCCACGCTGGTCAGATGTCTGTCTATAGCTCCAAAAGCCTGGAGGCCTTATCCATGGAGCTACCAAGCCATGATATTTTGGTATATTTTTATTTTGCCGCAAAAGAGTAAAAGGATGACTAGTTGGTTTTAAGAAGGGCTAGTAAAAATAAGAAGGCACAAGCCCTGTAGGCTAGTAGTCATAAAAAGTTAGTGTCTAACCCTGATATGGGGGAATTTTTTCACCCAATTGGGAAAAAAACATACGTTTTGCCATTGGGAATGGTACCGTTTTTCGGTACCACATATATAAGGAAAATAAAACACTGAACAGAGAATTTTTACAAATTGTCAGTTTGAAGGAATTTTTACTGAGTGTGGCATTTAGGTATATACAAAATCACACAAATCATTAAATGTAGTCAGTATGTTTAAACAACTAAACTATACTTCGCTGTACATGCTAAAGGTCTTATTAAATTCATTCAGTAAGCATCGTTGAATCTTTACCATGTTTAGTGTGACACTGATTTTGTTACAGGGCCAGCAGATAAACATGAGTTTCAAGCAGAGACGAGGAAACTATTGGATATTGTAGCCAGATCTCTGTACTCCGAGAAAGAGGTCAGTTTATTTTTTTTATTTTTTTAATACTGGTGTAAAAAATATTTGGAATTGATGCTGCATTTATAATATAAAAATATTATGCATGCTTTGAAATAAAAATATTTAAAATTAGGAAAATATCGTGCAGTTCGAGAGGCCTTGTTTTACCTGAAGAATTTAGAAAGAAAAGTACATGGAATACAAATTGTTGATATACTCAACACAACTTATAATGGAACATGTCCGATTTTCCTTCTGTTTTCAATGTAAATATGTGGTATTGTTAACCCTTAACCCCCTACATATATATAATGGATTACTCTTTCTTTGAATTAAGACCATTCCATTTATGTGATGGGTTTACAATGGTCGCAAAGGCTATTATAGTCGTGCTTAGCGGGTTAAGTGTTAATTGGTAAAAATTAACTATAGCTTTAACATTTTATCAATATTTTTGTGTGATTTTAAACAAAATGAATTCATCTGACATTCTAAAAGGTGAAAATTACGTTACCATTTAGCCAATTTTCGAACCCAGCATTTCAATTTTCATTCAAAACAAAAAAAATAGAACTGTCGGACAAATACTCCCCGCTGGCAACTTGTTGTGGGGTGGGTAAACATATAAGACTTTGTTCCTATAAAATATATAGAAATATATTATGAGAAAAAGCCCGGACAATAATTTTCTATTTGACTACCAAGTATGAAATGCATTAAAAATACAAAGGGCCATAACTGAGTGAAAAATTATCGAACCGGAACGTCACGACAATATGCGCATCTCCACTTGATATTGATGCTTAACTGAGAGGAAAATTATCGAACTGGATCGTCATGACAATATGTGCATCTCAACTTGATATTGATGCTTTGTAGCAAGTTTCACAAAATTATAACATGGGGTTTTAGAGGAATAGCCCAAACAAGTATGAAATGCATTAAAAATACAAAGGGCCATACTCAGTGGAAAATGATTGGACCGGCGGAAAGTCATGACAGTATGCATATCTCCACTTGATATTGATACTTCCTAGCAAGTTTTAATAAATTCTAACACAAGAGTTTTAGAGAAATAGCGCGGACAAGAATTTTCTATTTCACTACCAAGTGTGAAATGCATTAAAAAACAAAGGGCCGTAACTCAGTGGAAAATTATTGAAATTGAACGTCATGACAGTCTGCACATCTCCACTTGATATTGATACTTCCAAGCAAGTTTCGCTAAATTCTAGCAAGGAGTTTTACAGAAATAAGCCGGACAAGAAATTTGTATATATATATTAGAAATACACAGGGCCATAACTCAGTGGAAATTTATTGAACCGGAATGTGTCCACTCGATATTGATACTTCCTAGCAAGTTTCTCGAAATTCTAATAAGGAGTTATTGAGAAATAGCCCGGACAAGAATTGCATCTAGGACAGACGGATGGACAAGGTGATTCTAGCATACACCCTCCACTTTGCTGGGGGTATAATAAATTCCATTGAATGAAGTTCCTTAGGATTTACATTGAATTAATTCTGTCGAGTTTTCAAAGCGCTTAGTTCTGCAAATTATGACATGATAACATTTGTTTCCCATTAATTAAGCATTTCATTATTAAAACGAAATACACTTGTAGTACATTTTTTCGGCCAATAATATTCAATGAAGCAAAATCGGCTATACAGAAGATGATGCACCAATGTGTACCTGATGCACCATATTTGATTTTAATATTAAATTCATGGCTTTTCCTAAGTATTTTGGGGGAAAATGCCCTAGATCAAATTGGGGATTTTTTATCGACAAATTACCAAAATTTGGAAATTAGTACATTAGGAACAATTATCATTTAAATAGTGATTTGGATAATCATTTATTGAAATGAGTGTGTGGAGTGACACCAACACCATAGAACATGTTTTTTTTGAGCATTTTTTCTTTAAATTGGAAAACAAAGTGTTGGGAAGGGGCTGTTATTCAGACCCATGGCACTCTTAAGGAAAGCCCTGAAATTGTAGTTAATACTTGAGATAATTTTGAAGATGTTACCTTGCTTGTTTACAGGTGTTCATCCGTGAGCTCATATCCAATTCCAGCGATGCCTTGGAGAAGCTACGATACCTTCAAATGACGAGCAGTAAAATCAGTGATGCTGATCAGCCACTCGAGATACACATTGCCACGGACGAGTCTAAGAAAACGTTTACCATACAGGTGACTCTACTCACTGATAAACAAGCCCACATATTTATATACTAGTATATTTTACAGTTTTCTGCGATGCCATTATTGCAGATTGGTTGATTTATTCCTTTTATTTGTATCCATTTGTTATATAGAGGGTCTTACATGACTGACTGTGTGTTATTGATTTTAATAAACAAGTTGGGTAAAATGATAGGGATAGATTCTGTTTATCACATAACACATAACACATCTACGATATGATAGTTTCACTTTCGTGTTGTCTATTTACCTTTATATATATATTGCGGCAATGTGTAAGAGAAATCAAAACGTTGTTTTGTTGTTTTCATGACGTCAGCTACGTTATGCAGCTGTAACGCATTCGCTCTACAAATAATGCGACATCTTAAACTAAATCTAACGTTACTAACCTGTGTGTTATAAAGTAAGATTTGAAACAATGATAAATAGTTAAAGTGTCTGAACGTATCGTATGATATACCATGCAAACAATTGGCAAATAATTGGGATTAAATGTTTTACTGTTAACAGTTATTCGGCCCTCATTTGCATCTGTAATACACTAGTGTATTACTGTAATACACTAGTGTATTACGAGAAATAAGTCATGGCTTTATTACACTCCCAGAAGCCATGTTATGTGATAACAAGTTGTATGCTATTAAGTAGCTTATAGTTAGTATTTATCAATGCTGAAAGGAACACATGGCAATCTTAAGTTTTATATCAAGTAGTTTATGTTTAGTATTTATCAATGCTGAAAGGAACACATGGCAATCTTAAGTTTTATATCAAGTAGTTTATGTTTAGTGTTTATCAATGCTGAAAGGAACATATGGCAATCTTAAGTTTTATATCAAGTAGTTTATGTTTAGTATTTATCAATGCTGGAAGGAACACATGGCAATCTTAAGTTTTATATCAAGTAGTTTATGTTTAGTATTTATCAATGCTGAAAGGAACATATGGCAATCTTCAGTTTTATATCAAGTAGTTTATGTTTAGTATTTATCAATGCTGAAAGGAACACATGGCAATCTTCAGTTTTATATCAAGTAGTTTATGTTTAGTATTTATCAATGCTGAAAGGAACATATGGCAATCTTCAGTTTTATATCAAGTAGTTTATGTTTAGTATTTATCAATGCTGAAAGGAACATATGGCAATCTTCAGTTTTATATCAAGCATTAACAATTAGCACCTCGATTTATTAATCCAGTATCATTTTGACTTTAAAACTGCTTGCATATAATTAAAATATTTGAGATTTCATTTGGTGAAGTTATTCTAACAAATTCTTAGCCTGACCGTTTGGCAAACCCAGGCTTATAATTTGGTGATTTCTGCCTGTCCGTCCGTCTACGCATTTTGATGTTTTTGTTGGATATGTGCTTCATATTGGTGATATCTAGCAGGTTAAAGTTATAAATGTGGTTTGGGATGATGTAACATGCAGTGTTTGTTTGCATTACAGGACAATGGTATGGGCATGACCAGTGAAGAAATGGTGAACAATCTAGGTACAATAGCGAGGTCTGGATCTAAGGTATGTTTCTGATTTAGAATTGTTGGTCCCTCAGATACTTAAACTGGACTTTTTCTTGTTACAGTCTTTTCTTCAGATTTGTTTTATAACTCTCTGTAAAAAAACTCCCGTAATCAAATCCATTAGGGTAAAGACGAAAAAATTGTGTAAACTAAGGTATTTGTTTTTGCTATTGTACATGTTATAATAATGATACAAGGGGTCATCAGTGGGGATATATATATATATATATTGAAAAAGAAACGCATAACCAAAAAATTGCACATACTACACTATTATACACACCTAATTCCACGTTATATTCCTAATATATATCAACGTGTTTTGTACAAAAATGGCTACAACTAATTACAGAAAGGACATCACTGTCATGTAGTAGACCTTTAATCAGAGTATACTTTGTTACACGAAATTCATAAATGTTGAAGTTTTGCTTGAAAAAAGTATAGCCATTTCAGTATTGTGTTTAATGTTAAGAGGTTGCAACGATAAGTCTAAGTTTGCTGAAGCCAAATGCACATTCTTTATATTAAACCCATTATGCGTATCTTTAGCTCGACTGATCAGAGATCAGCAGACTGATCAGAGATCAGCAGAGCTTATGCCGTGGTGCGGCGTCCGTCCGTCTGTCCGTCTGTCTGTCCGTAAACTTTTATTTGTAGCGATTACTCCTGAAACTACTGGATGGATATTCATGAAACTTTACAGAAATGTTGCCCATAAAGTCTAGTTGATCCTAGCAAAAATTCATGTTGATGTGAAATCCAAGATGGCCACCAAAGCTAAAAATAGAGTTTTAAAATACAAGTTTGTAGCGACTGCTTCTTGAAATCTATAAGTGACTTTTTCTAAAATGATCAGCATGACATGATGTAGATCCTGGTCAAAAATCATTTTGATTCAACGTTAAACATGGCTGCCAGCGGCCATCTTTGTTTACATAGAGTTATATAGTAAAAACTTGTAGCGACTATTCCTTTGAAACTACTTGGCGGATTGTCATGAAACTTTACAGGAATGTTGCTCTTGATGTCTAATTGATCCTAGCAAAATTTCAGATCTGCCAGAAATTCAAGATGGCCGTCAAAGCTAAAAATAGATTTTTAAAAAATAAGTTTGTAGCGACTACTTCTTGAAAACTATAAGTGATATTGATATGGGACTTTTTCTAAAATGATCAGCATGACATGATGTTGGTCCTTGTCTAAAATCGTTTTGATTTGACATTAAACATGGCTGCCAGCGGCCATCTTGTTTACATAGAGTTATATAATGAAAACTTGTAGCGACTACTCCTCTGAAACTACTTGACGGATTTTCATGAAACTAAACAGGAATGTTGCTCTTAATGTCTAATTGATCCTAGCAAAATTTCAGGTCGGCCGGAAATTCAAGATGGCCGCCACGGTTAAAAATAGATTTTCAAAAAACAAGTCTGTAGCGACTACTTCCTGAAATCAAAATCAATCAGTAGAGCTTCAAGGTCATTCACCTCTTGTTTTCTTTTCAGGATATATATTTCTTCAAAATTCAATACATTTTCGATCTTTTATATATATCCAAAAATCCAAATGTTGAATCATTTGTATAACCCTAATAAAGATACAACCCTTTATATTTTTTATTTTATAAGAGTGCTCCCTTGCGCTACTATGAAATACGGTTCATGTATGCATTGACCATATAACGCCTGTTGCAATTTTGTTACAGGCATTTATAGACGAGGTTGAGAATGCGCCGGATGTAAGCAGTAATATCATTGGTCAGTTTGGTGTGGGTTTCTACTCGTCCTTCATGGTGGGAGACAATGTGGATGTGTACAGTCAGTCATACAAGACTGATACCCCGGCACACAAGTGGAGCTCTGATGGGTAGGTACAGTCAGTCATACATGCCTGGAACCAGTCTTTGATTGGTAGGTAGAGTTCCCAATTTGAATGACACATGGCCCTAGGTTCAAAAAGGTAGAAAAATCCCTGTTTCAATAAATATATCACCTTATAGAATATCAATAGTTTGATGGTATTTTGAAGTATTTGGTGTTTTAAATGTAAAATTATATCAAATTTGAAGTCTTCATTTCATGAGTCTTCAAGTTCTTCAAATCTCAGCTTTTTGGAGAAGAAAGTGTGACAGATGTATAGGTATTTCTCATTCCATCATTTTGTTGTTTTTAAAATGTCTTCTCTGTCGTCAAGAAAAAATGTCATACATGTGTATATGTACAATACAATTGTATACTGATAATCATTAATTTTACATGTACGACCGGTTCCTAAGACCTGTTAGAATTTGAAGGAGTATCAGTGGAAACCAAGATTGTCACTTTTGTAAACCTGTATATTTCCTTGTAGGACTGGTACCTATGACCTGTCAGAGGCTGAGGGAGTGTCACGGGAAACCAAGATTGTCATACATCTCAGGGGAGAGTGTTACTTTGTAAACCTGTATATTTCCTGGTACCTATGACCGGTCAGAGGCTGAGGGAGTATCATGGGGAACCAAGATTGTCATATATCTCAGGGGAGAGTGTTACTTTGTAAACCTGTATATTTCCTGGTACCTATGACCGGTCAGAGGCTGAGGGAGTGTCACGGGAAACCAAGATTGTCATACATCTCAGGGGAGAGTGTTACTTTGTTAACCTGTATATTTCCTTGTTGTAGGACTGGTACCTATGACCTGTCAGAGGCTGAGGCAGTATCATGGGGAACCAAGATTGTCATACATCTCAGGGGAGAGTGTTACTTTGTAAACCTGTATATTTCCTTGCAGGACTGGTACCTATGACCTGTCAGAGGCTGAGGGAGTGTCACGGGGAACCAAGATTATCATGCATCTCAGCGGAGAGAGTTACTTTTGTAAACCTGTATATTTCCTTGTAGGACTGGTACCTATGACCTGTCAGAGGCTGAGGGAGTGTCGCGGGGAACCAAGATTGTCGTACATCTCAGGGGAGAGTGTTACTTTGTAAACCTGTATATTTCCTTGTTGTAGGACTGGTACCTATGACCTGTCAGAGGCTGAGGCAGTATCACGGGGAACCAAGATTGTCGTACATCTCAGGGGAGAGTGTTACTTTTGTAAACCTGTATATTTCCTTGCAGGACTGGTACCTATGACCTGTCAGAGGCTGAGGGAGTGTCGCGGGGAACCAAGATTGTCCTACATCTCCGGGGAGAGTGCTATGATTACTGTAAAGAAGAAGTCATTAAAGGTAAATGTTTTGAGTGTCAGTTTTCAAAATCATTTCTGATTTAAAAAAAAAAAATCTTTATCATCCGATTCAAAGATGTGAAACTCACAGGCAATGGCAGTCTTGGGAATACAGACCTTAGACTTAACAAGTAAACAAACAACAATTTACATGTCTTCTTTCTTTAATGTGCAGGGTTTCTCTGGAACAAGTTCACCCCGTAATTTCACACATTATGTGAGTTTAGAACAACAATAACATAAAAGCGTATAATGCAACATGTTGAAACTTTTACACAAATAAAAACAACCTATATCATAAAAGAGAACATTATATGCATGAGATAAAAGAACTCTCGAGCTCCTTTATTATCTCAAATGCTGTTGCTTCCTCTGTGACAATGCGTTATTTTTTGGTTTACTTTTTTCTAGAGTAAGTTGTCTAGCATAAAAAAATAGTTGCACATAGGAATTTATGTTTTGAATCCTCCACAAATCTCATTTATTAGTTTATATACCCCCAGGGTTAGACACTAACTTTGTATGACTACTAGCCTACAGGGCTAGTGCCTTCTTATTTTTAAAAATAAAGAGATACCAAAATATCATGGCTTGGTAGCTCCATGGATAAGGCCTTGGCTTTGGAGCTATAGACAGACATCTGACCAGCGTGGGTTCGCTCCCTGGCGAAGGCATGTCTGAGGGGAAACTTCATAATCCATCTCTATCTATAGCTGCATGAGGTTGCATTTCCTATATGACTGTACTGCTTGTAAATATTGAAAGACAACAGCTTTGTGACTAGGTCATAGTCAAATTTATTTACTGGCCACGGCCATTATACCCTTCTTTGCAGCGGCCTGTATAAGGCATTTTCTACAATCAAATTTCTTTTAAAGTCATGCCGACTTACCTTGGAAATTTCATTCCCCGTTTATGGATTATTTTCCCCAATTAAAGGCAAAGGGCCCCTTCCCCAAAACTGCGAAAAGGGCTCTGTAGGCACTTACACGATGGCTAAAATACACGTACCGTATTTTACCTTGTATAGTACGCACTTTTTTGACCACTTTTACGGTCCTCGAAAGGGGGGTGCGTACAATATAAGGAAACAATAAAAATATCTTTTTTTTCTCTTGCAGAAAATCGAAATCTCGGAAGAAAAACCTTGACGACGAACAGACGTCGAGACAGAAAATTGTGAATACCGATAATACACATTTTTTTCGTAAATTACTCGCTTCATATAACTAATATATTGACTTAATTCGAATTAAAAATGAATAAAGTGTATTAAGATGCTTGTTTTTGTGTAAATGTTTGTAAATGTGTGCATGTTTGTTGTAAAACTTCAATAAATTGCGTGAAAAATCGTCCTTCCATTTTGTTGTTTATATCGCGTGACGTAATATCACGTGACTTCCAGCTGTTTAGACATTAGACTGGTACATGGAATATTGTTACAGTTCTATTCTATTCTTATATTTATAGGATTTTATTTAATATTTTATAAAAAATTAATGAAGTTTTTGCTTTATTTTGAAATACATATATTTTAGACGGCGTAGAAAGGCAGAATCACCCTACTTTGAAATGGCAATTATTCAATAATGCTTGTGAAAACATGCTTACCGGTACACATTTGATGATTGATAATTGGGTCAAACAATATCGCACCTCGGCTGCAGTTTTGACACATTATAAACATGGGTAGAATGTGTTATTCTATTTTTATAATCCTTTGAAGTTGCCGCGAGTATCGACTATTTCTGAGGATGCACTTTGACACGCCGTGTGACCTTTACCAGATTTAGCCATGTGGTACAGGTAACTGATCACGCGTTACCCATCTGATTCACTTATGATAAACTCTGGTTCCCGTGAATACACAATGTTAGTATAATCGGCGTAATGGATTACGGTAACCAGGGCTTTTTTATGTCATATAAAGCCCTGCGGTAACCAACGACTTTGTTGCGTTTTAGTAGATGTAATTATCGGATTACGGACAATTATCTGCGGCATTATAATTGGCTTTTTGATGAGATGATACAAGATAGGTACTCCCCTGAAGATTGGCAATTAATGATTAAAGTAATTATATTTTCTTTTGTACGCTAATTATCTCGATCGTGATTTTTTTTTTATTTTTTTTATTTTTTTTTATTTTCGTTGAATGGTTCATCTAGGAAAACTACTGTCAACACAAATAAATAAACACACCCACACCCCTCCCACTAGTTTATTTTACCACTATTACTACAATACATCACAGTCTGAATATGCGTTAAATACAAATGAAAATGAAAAGCTTCTTCTGTTCATGTTTCTTAACAAATGACTTCACCTTTATCTGAAATAGAAAGCATAATATTTTGATGCGTACTATACACGGAAACAACTTTTTTACCCCAGTTTTGACCTCCGAGAGGGGGGTGCGTACTATACACGGGTGCGTACTATACAAGGTAAAATACGGTATGTGTTTATTTGAATCATGTTGTTTTTTGCTGATGACGCTTTTCCTATTCTGTTTTTCGTTTGTTTCGATGGAGACAGTTCCGTATTTAAATATCGCCACATATTTGTTTACAATGAGAAGGTCACATTCATCATGTCAATAAAATGCTTAGAAATTAATATAGTGATAGAAATGCTAGCGTGTCTATGAAAAAGATGTGGGGATATGTATAAAACGCGGGTTATTTTTCAGCATTTTGCGGCATCAAAGAAAAAATGGCCAATCAGTGATGAGTAATTTGACACACCTACACATTCACACAATCGCACATGCTTGTCTTGGTCTATAGCATACCCTATATTGAAGAGTTTGAATAGCGAAAAATTGAAATGATTTGGCAATTTTTCGACATCAGGATCATATAAGATCATTTAAAATCGACATTTAAATAATAAAAACAACTAGCCCGTCGGGCTTGTCAACTGTGAGTTTTTACTAGTCCTCGACGAAAGTGACTAGCCTCGGGCTAGCGTTAGTGTCGAGCCCTGACCCCCAATTAAAAACAATTGTTTGACAGTAATTAAGCACGGTTTATTTCACAACAATACATACAATATATTACATGTATAGCAGTATTGGTGTATGGTGGTTATTTAACCATTGGGTTAGATTTTAAGAAAATCCTAATGAGACGTTAGGCTTGTGGCTTTTGACTAACCAACAAGTGGATGAAAGTAAGTAAAAAAAGCCCTCCTGCCCTACACTGAGTGAAAATTTTCCTTATCAAATACAGAACTTAATCTAACACATTTTAAACTGGTGTTCAGGATTTTGACCGAATTGTCTCACTTTTTTGAACATTATCGATAAATGATGTCACCATCCTCAACATCACAGTTAGTTTGTGTTCCAAGTTATTAAATTCAGTGATTATAAATTTTCTTTCACTGAGAAATCTTGATCTTTCGCCGATAGAAATGAAATAAAAAACATAACTTGAAGAATTAGAACATATAATATGTGTGACTGTATATTGGTATTTGTTTGTTGCAGAGGTTATAAAGAAGTACAGCAACTTTGTTGGTGTCCCGATCTTCCTTAATGGAAAGAGGATCAATGTAGTACAGGTACGCATAGTGAGGTGTAATGCCTTATGGTTTATGGGTCTTGGGGTTTTAGTTTTAAAGTAAAACAGCTTTTTACACATGCAATTATTCAACATTATTAACTAAACATTATATAGAATTTTATTTTGACTTTTTTGACTAAAAATACAGAAAATGTATAGCGAGGACGTCTGTCCATCACTCTTCTGTCTGGCTGTGTATCTATCTGTCTGGCTGTATAACGGTATCTATCGATGGTTAAGTTTCTATGATGTTGACCATTTCAGCCATTATGGATGATGGAGCCGAGGGATGTTACAGAGGACATGCATGAAGAATTCTACAGATTTGTGGCCAACGTGTATGATAAACCACGATACAGTCTACAATACAAAACAGACGCCCCACTCAATATCAGAGCTCTGTTCTATGTTCCGGAATATAAACCGAGTAAGTCTTTGACAATTTAAATAAAAATAAAATGAAAGTTCAGGTACAAAGTTATCTGGTTATACCCAAAGCTATGGCGACATTACCTTTTCACTTGATATGGGCTGATTAGTCACAACTTGTCTAGACTTTATATGGTTTATATTAGGCAGACATTTGTATAGTTAAGCAGCACATTAAATTTTGAAATCCAATAACATTTATCAGAGAATTCAACAATAATTAAAATATATTCATTATGCTTAGTTTCAAGATTATTAACTAAAGTTACAAAAGACAATTTTATGGTTGGAATTTATAGCTTATGGTTGCCTTTTACTGCGGGCTTGCTTTAATTTCTTCTCTTGTACATTAAACAGTTAAATATCTGTCTGATTGTGTGATTGTGTTTATACTTTCTCGACCTATAGGGTCACAGGAGAGTGTTTGTTTTCACTGAAAGAAGAATATGAGATTTGTGTTCATTTACTTGTGTATTTGCAGCAATGTTTGACATGAGCCGAGAAACAGAATCCAGTGTGCATTTGTACAGTCGGAAAGTGATGATCATGTCAAAGGCCAACAATATCCTGCCCAAATGGCTGAGGTTTATGAAAGGTAGCCAGCGTTTAACTCATGTTGTTAAATGTGTCACTAAGACGGGTTCTTGAGTCGTTCTGGAGAGAGTAGAGGTTTATCCAGCGAGGCCTTCGGTTTAAGAGCTACAGGCATCTACAGACCTCTGCCTCGTGTGAGTTCGCTCCCTGGTTGAGGCATGTCTGATTGAAACTTCATTCTTCATCTCAACTTCCTCTGGGGTTGCTGTCCCAGTGTAACATAAGTTATCTACAGAAAACATGTCTGATTGACATGTTTTACAGTACTAATACATATTTTCACATGTATAAACTTGAAATATGCAACAGGCATGTGGATGTAAAACAGTTTAACTTATTGTGAAAATCACCAAACAAATCAAATCTGAAATGTTGTCGTTCAAGTGTGTTAGGCAGCACAGGGGTCCAGCATCTATACACATTTGTCTTCTGCTGGTTCCCCAGTTAAATATTTTTTAAAACATCTCAGAAAGGCTGTCATCCATATCATCAAGGGAAACTTGCAATAGTAATAGCATAATGCCTTTGATGGTAGTTTTTGTAGCATTACACAACATACTTCACTCTTTAGCCTGCTAAGGGTGACTACAATAGCCTTTGCATCCAGTGTAAACCCAGATCAGCCTGCGAGTAACTCGCAGGCAAAAGGGTTTACAGTGTATGGCTGCTCGTCAGTCATTTAACCAAAACACCTTTTTTATCATAAATGGAACAGTCCAACTTCAAAGAAAGGACAGTCCATTATACATTCATTGCAGAGTAAGGGTTAATTATTGAACTAACGTGTTTCTGTGATTGCTATTCAGGTGTGGTTGACAGTGAAGACATACCCCTGAATCTCAGTAGGGAGTTACTGCAGGACAGTGCTCTCATCAGGTACATAGTCACATTTAGAGATAGGTCGGGCGATTTGAACCAAGTATATAGTTCATCAGGTACGTAGTCACATTTAGAGATAGGTCGGGCGATTTGAACCAAGTATATAGTTCATCAGGTACGTAGTCACATTTAGAGATAGGTCGGGCGATTTGAACCAAGTATATAGTTCATCAGGTACGTAGTCACATTTAGAGATAGGTCGGGCGATTTGAACCAAGTATATAGTTCATCAGGTACGTAGTCATACTTAGAGATAGGTCGGGCGCTTTTGAACCAAATATATAGTTCATCAGGTACGTAGTCACACTTAGAGATAGGTCGGGCGATTTGAACCAAATATCTAGTTCATCAGGTACTTAGTCACACTTGGAGATAGGTCGGGCGCTTTTGAACCAAATATATAGTTCATCAGGTAGGTAGTCACACTTAGAGATAGGTCGGGCGATTTGAACCAAATACAGCCGTTCCCGATTGAGCATGGAAATACATCGCTTGTGTCAATGTTTGACGCATCAGACATGTAAACAACCGATGACGCCGTCCAATAAAATGGAAGTACTCAGCGAATTGAAACTAGTTGACACCTCCCACTTGCCCCGCTTAATACAAGTCTCACGTGACCAAAATCGGTATCATAACATAATACTGAGTACATGTACTTCTAAAGACTCGGCTGTTGATGTATTCTACTCCGCGAAAACAACTTCGGGCGTCCCCAACAGTGTTGGAAGTTATTATTTTCAAAATAGCATATTCAAGTCCAATTTATTAAAAGTGCACGAAATAAAATAATTCATATGACAGGGATGCCAACCATTACGATATGGGTGTAATCATTACGCTATTACGACTTGGTGGTAAACATTATGATATCTGCGTCATACAATTTTCTTTCAAAAAATCGCGGAAAAAATTGTAATAGTTTATTTGCAAGGCGACCCTTGTACACTTCAGAATACAAGGGAGGTTAGTATGTAGCGATGGTAGAGTTATGGTCCGTGTATAGTTGGCGCTTCATCATAGTATGATCAAGTCCAATTTATTAAAAGTGCACGAAATAAAATAATTCATATGACAGGGATGCCAACTATTACGATATGGGTGTAATCATTACGCTATTACGACTTGGTGGTAAACATTATGATATCTGCGTCATACAATTTTCTTTCAAAAAATCTCGGAAAAAATTGTAATAGTTTATTTGCAAGGCGACCCTTGTATACTTCAGAATACAAGGGAGGTTAGTATGTAGCGATGGTAGAGTTATGGTCCGTGTATAGATGGCGCTTCATCATAGTATGATCAAGTCCAATTTATTAAAAGTGCACGAAATAAAATAATTCATATGACAGAGATGCCAACTATTACGATATGGGTGTAATCATTACGCTATTACGACTTGGTGGTAAACATTATGATATCTGCGTCATACAATTTTCTTTCAAAAAATCGCGGAAAAAATCCTAATAGTTTATTTGCAAGGCGACCCTTGTACACTTCACAATACAAGGGAGGTTAGTATGTAGCGATGGTAGAGTTATGGTCCGTGTATAGATGGCGCTTCATCATAGTATGATCGACATTCTCGCTTGCCAGAGTTGTGTAAAACCGTGCGGACAATTTAACTCGGGAGATGTGGGAACGATGATCGGCCACTAAAAATAAATCTGTGCTAATTTTGTCATGAAGCATCGTTCACTGTGCTAGATATTGCGTTATTTTCATTGCAATGCTGCGTGAGACCTTTCATACACATTCAAAAAAACAATGATGTAGACTACACACATTTACTTGTTGTGTGTAAAGATCGCTTGCTACTGCGGCAACAATGGGTCGATGAATCTACTACTCATTATATATTCACACTCTTGTTTACATTTATCGAGGAATGGGGCAGAGCTAAACACATGATGACATTGCGTCAGTATTAATGTAATTCCATGCTCAATCTTGAACGCCTGTATGGAGTATATCAGGTACGTAGTCATACTTAGAAATAGGTTGGGGGGATTTGAACCATATAATTATATAGTTCATCAGGTATGTAGTCACACTTAGAGATAGGTCGGGTGATTTGAACCAAATATATAGTTCATTAGGTACGTAGTCACACTTAGAGATAGGTCTGGTGATTTGAACCAAATAGATAGTTACATTACTCAGTATGATATCCGGTAGCCCAGACCAGACTGCACTCCAGTCAAACAAGGAGAATTGAATTGAATTTGGTTTTAAGATGCTCCATTTACAATGTTTTTCCCTGTTTGCATATGCGGTGTCCTGATAAATACTGGGGATTGGTGTGGGGGGCATGTGACAATGTGTTTGTTAGATTGCAGTGGTTGTATTCTACTCCGGCAACCACACGGGAATAAACAAGGAGAAATAATTTAGACGTTTATTCCCATGTTTTCTTTCTTTGTATGTGGTCATTGATGGTAATTCATACACTTCGAGTATCAGCATATTTCGATTTTACCCTGAATGAAATGCAGGACTTCTACCATTTTGTGCAGTATGAGCAGTGTTTTGACGCTGGGAAATCAATGTTCCCTTCTAAATATCCTAACTTGTGGGAATGATTTGGTGTTACTTTATTTTCATATGCTTAGCATCATCCTGGGCACTCTTGTATATAGGACTTCACATTATATATTATTATGGACCTGTCTCACACTACTGTCTTTTCAGAAAACTAAATCACGTATTAACCAGCAAACTTATCAAGTTTTTCATGGATCAAGCCAAGAAAGACCCTGCCAAATATCACGATTTCTATGAGGACTATGGAATGTTTTTCCGAGAAGGAATTGTTACTTCTCCGGAACAGGACACTAGAGTAAGTCCTTACATAGTCTTTGTTTTTTTGAAATGAATTAGAAATAAGCTACAAGTATACATTTTTCAAGGATTTTTTGTGGGGATGGAAAGTGTTATTTTGTGTAAATCCACTGAAAAGAGGAAGCTGTAAAAAAAAATGTAGAAAAAAAGGTGTTCAGAATTATATTGCGAAGATCGACAGTTATATTTGTAAACTTTTTTATAAAGCGTTAGCCATATCCGTCAGTCCCAAAAAGTTTGTGTGTCTATCTCCTCCTACAGTTTTCAACCGATCGTTTCGACATTTTACAGGATGCTTACCTATGATGTCAAGATATGCATTTCGATTCGGCGTCAAAATCAACCTTGTATTACCAGAGTTTTTTCGTCCGATTTTACTTTTTTCGCTCATTTTTTTCAGTGAGGGCATCCATTTCCCATGGACACATTTCTAGTTGAACTAAAATCCTCTATGATAAATGTATGTAGCGTAGTTCTATGGTGTATTGTCCTTTTCTTGTTTAGGGCATAAAATGTCTAAAATCTAAAAAAAAACACAACAAAAAACACACACCCAAACACATTTCTTTCCAAAACTGTATTATTATATATAATTGAATTAAGTTTAAAGTTCTCCACAACAATAGATGTGTACAATTCACGCAATGCAATATCTGTGAAAAGCAAGAATAAGATTTTATTTGATGATAAAATAATCCACCGGTAAATGTATTTATCAATTATCTGGCAATAGTTGTGCATTTACCTCATTTCCCCGTGCAGTCACGCAGTGGTAAAAGTAGTATCTACTTCATGTAAATAATACTTATTTTTACAACTTAGTAGCGGTTTTCAATATATGTTTCTCTCCGAGACTATCAAGAAATGTTCATATGATGTTTAAGAGTAAAATTTGTTAATTGATAATACTACAAAAAGGGTGGCCATTCATCTTTAAATAGGGGCGTCCGTGGCCGAGTGGTTAACGTCTCTTACGTGAAATCACTTGCCCCTCACTGCTGTAGGTTCGATCCCTCAGGGGCCTAGGAATCTTTTTGTGAGGAAGCTATCCAGCTGGCTTGCGGAACGTTGGTGGTTCTACCCAGGTGCCCGCCCGTGCACGAAAATTGCCCAGAGGGGCACCTGGGGTCTTCCGCCACCATGGAAGCTGGAAAGTCGCCATATGACCTTAGCTGTTAGTGCGACTATAAAATCCAATTCAATTCAATTCATATTTAAATAGCACCAAACACAATCTATTTGTGTGCCAAATTTCAGTGGTATAGACAATTTTAACATGGGACAATTTAATTACTTGAGTTTTCTGGAAGCAGGGTTTTAATTCATTTCTCTCTACCATTAGGAGAGTATAGCGAAGCTGTTGAGGTTTGAGACATCTGAGTTGCCGGCAGGGGAGAGAACCAGTATAGAAGAATACTGCTCCAGAATGAAGGCCGGTGACAGGAGCATCTTCTACTTATCTGCCCCTAGGTGAGGCAAATGCTGCAATTTTAATTCTTTGTCTTCAATTTATGTAAAGCAATTAATAATGTTTACACACGATAACTTGTAAGCAAGAAAGATTGACTGGTGCTGCCGTGTCATGTTACCAAACGTGAAAAGCACAGCTGAGCATACAAGCATAATGTCTTTGGTATATTTAGGCATACATTTATTGATCAGTATATGGTTAAAAAATAACTTGATACTTCAAGCAAATAATGTGTGATTAAATGTTTAACAATAGTTCACGTCATGATAACTGTGTGAAAGTGTTTATATGCATGAATGTTTATTTCTTGTACAATGTAACATCAAAACAAATGATATTTCTCTTTTTAAATTTAACATTAATCTCGGTATGTGTAACAGCAGCAATAAATTGAGGTCCTAAATACGAGGGATGTAAAACTGTTCTGTATTCTTTCCTCTCACTTTACATATATACATGTATGACATATTTTAATCTCCAGCCGTGAGATAGCCGAGGGGTCGCCATATCTGGAAGCTTTACGCAAGAAGGA